>JAVQIZ010136811.1:0-10437 GCA_036023535.2 Galaxias brevipinnis | reverse complement strand
ACACACACACACACAGTCACACACAGATAAACACACACACACACACACACTTACTTACACAGGCACACACACACACACACACACACACACACACACACACACGCACACACACAGATTCTATTAGCAGTAGGTTACACAAACACATATACACAAAGAGTCTATTGGCAGTTGGTTACACACACTCACACACACACACTCAGAGTGTATTGGCAGTTGGTTATATACACACAATCATAGAGGCCCTCATGGGTTATCACTTAATTGTGTTTCATTATTCATTATGTTGTAAAATGTGTTTCAGTTAAAGGAGTGCATCCGTTCTCTGGATCAGGAGCAGACACACACACCATTCAGACAGAGCAAACTCACTCAGGTAACACACACACACACACACACAAATGCACACACACCGTTCAGACAGAGCAAACTCACTCAGGTAACACACACACACATACACACACACACTGTTCAGGCAGAGCAAACTCACTCAGGTAACAATCACATAGACACACACACACAAACACATACTCACTGTATGTCTCTGTTGCTTCTCTACCCCCCCCTCCCCTCCCCACACACATACACACACACACACACATTCTCTCTCTACATATATCTCTCTCTCTCTCTCACATATGCATTCAGAATTGAATCTGCCAGTCGGTATGAACTGAGTCCCTGGTCAGACTGGACTTAATGTTTGGACTGTGTAGTTGCTGACCTTGTTTACCGGGTCGCGGGCCCAGACAGCGGCGTCACTGAGGTTTTCTGTTTGACCGTGTCACGATCACAGGTTCTGAAAGACTCCTTTGTCGGGAACTCAAAGACCTGCATGATTGCCAACATTTCCCCTGGTTGCCTGGCAACGGAACACACACTGAACACCCTGAGATATGCCGACCGGTGAGTGTGTGTCACCGCTTCAGTGCTTCTGTGTATGTAAGATTCTGATGGATTGAACACCTTTAAACAGCTTGTAACGTCTCTCGTCTTCGCCAGGGTGAAGGAGCTGAGTGGAGGAAGAGGAAGAGGGAACACAGGGACCCCTTCCTCTAAACACTGCCAGACTACCACCTCCAGCACCAGTACCAGAGGGGATCTTAGCCCTGCTAAGAGGAGGCAGCTTAGAGGGCACAGGGAGGAGGGGTACGGCCCTGGTGCCGACACACCCACCAGCGTTTCCCCCGATACCAAACCCAACAACTCCACCACCAACAAACCCACCCTCAGGCCCAACGCCAAACCCACCAACACCACCAACAAAAACACCACCTCCATTCCCAACTTCATAGGTGGTGCTCTGTTCTGCTCCACCCCCAAGAGCCAGGGGCCGGAGGAGGAGGAGGGGTGGATGAGGAGGGAGAGGAGGAGGAGGAGGAGGAAGGAAGAGGTGAACCTGGATGATGCCAGTCCAGACCCAGGATCACTGGGGCAGCAGAAAAGAGAGGGAGCAGAAGCAAGGGAACGACATGAAGAATGGAGGGATAGAAAGAAAGAAAGGGAGGAGAGAGGGGAGAGAAACGAGGTTGCGAGTCGACCAATGAGAATTCAAAACCATTACGCGGGGGCGGGCTGTGTTGTGAGTCGACCAATGAGGACGCAAACCGATGACATGGAGGAGGCCTGTGTTGTGAGTCGACCAATGAGAATGCAAACTAGTGACATGGGGGCGGGCCTGGCTGTAAAACAACTACTGAGAGATCGAAGTCACTCTTTGGGAACGAGCAGAGAAGGCCGGGCCAATGGAGGTCAGACGTCGGCAGTTCAAAGGTCACCATCGGTAGAGAGACCTACTGACACAAGGGATGGAGAGAGAGGGGGCGGAGCATGGAGGGATGAAAAGAGAAAAGAGGAGAGGAACCTGAACTATAGAAAACGTTGGGTTGACGATAGGCATGGAGAAAGAAATGGAGAGATACAACAGAATGAACAGATTCATCAGAGGGATGGAAAGAGGGATGAAGGGACGCTGAAGGAAAGAGAGATGCACTTGAGGAGGTATCACCAGCAATTGCAGCAGTTCCAACCCTCACACACCACTCTACCTCTCTCTCCTTCTCTCTCTCCTTCTCTCTCTCAGTCTCTCCCTCCCTCTCTCTCGTCGTCTACATCACCCTCGGTTTCTACACCTCTCTCTCCCTCTCTCTCCCCGTCTGTTCATCCCTCTCTCTCTCCCTCCTCGTCTAATGCTCCCTTGTTCTCCCCCTCTGCTCATCCCCCTCTCTCCGCCTCCCCCTCCATCCATCCGTCTCTCCCTCCATCCATCTCGCGGGGGCTGGCAGAGCTATTATCAGTGTACAAGGCCACAGCCCGAGTCAGAGACAACAGCCTGCATGAGGAACGTCCTCAGAACGTCCACACCCACCAGGAAGACCATGAAGATGAGGAGGAGGAGGAGGAGGAGGATGCTGTCGATGGCCGTGTTATGGATGGTTGGTATCTCACCAGCAGAGCGGAACAGGAGGAAGAGAGAGAAACAACGGAACGAGAAGAAGAGAGGGAAAGGAGGGATGAGCGGAGGTCATCAGACAGAGAAGGAAGTGGGAGGGAGAATGAGCTGGAGCAAAGAAGAGGCAGATTGGCGTGGCAGTCTTCACGAGAATCCGAAGAGCAAGGGTCAATTCCTGCTGCCATTTTTGGTATTGGCAGGGAAAGGGGAGCCATTTTGAGTAATGGCAGAGGAAGACACTTCGCTTTGGAAAATGGAGGGCATGAGGAGGAGGGGGGAGATCTGATTGCGGAAGAGTGGAGCACTGAGGACGAGCAAGATGAAGAGCAGCAGGAAGAGGAGCAGCAGGAAGAAGAGGAGGAAGAGGAGGAGGAGGATGAAGAGGAGGACAGCTATGCCCTGGGCTCTACGGACAGCACCAGTGACAACAACTGTCTCTACCAGCCCCACCTGAGCCAACGTGCACCTGCCGAAAGACCCCTGTCCCCCCAGAGTGACCCTCCATCCCCTGTTAAACTCAACAACCTCTCTCTGGAGTCCAAAGACATCAATCACACCTCTAATCACAAACTGCTCTGTATGGATTTACAGAATGTAAGCGTTGTTCCACAGAGGGCTCCGCTCAACCTCGGGCAGAGGCCTCAGACACTGGGAGGCGCTGGGTTGGCTAATCAAACGCGCCCTTTCCATCTCTGTCGATCAAACTCAGAAACAAATTCCAATCATAGGACCAAAGGAGGATTGAGTGGACACAAAGATCTGCCCTCGGCTTTGTCAACAGACCATAATACTACGATACTTCACTGTAAACAATCGTGCAGTCTAGCTCCAATACCTACTGCAGCCCACCCCACACAGAACGGATCTGATGAAAGTACTGAACAGACCCACTCTACTACACCTATTTCTACAGCACCCAGGAGTCCTACTCTTACCCAACTCCATCCTAATGTGCTCCGTGTTTTTCAAGGACCCTCTAACTCTTCCATAGAGCCCAAGGCAGCGCCCCCTCACCGCTCCTCACCCAAAGCAGAGCCAGGCCCTCTATCCCGGGCCCACTCTACACCAGGGCCCCCTCACCCCTCCTCCCCCAAAGCAGAGCCAGGCCCCCTATCCCAGACCCACTCTACACCAGGGCCTCCTCCCTCCTCCTCCTCCCCTTCTGGAGACTCGTCGAGCTGCAGCATGGAGCCTTTGAGCCTCTCCTTGTTGCAGGTGGACCTACTGGCAGCCACCCAGTCCTTCCTCTGCGGGGAGCCCAGACTCTCCTCATCAAAGCTGGGGGAGGAGACGACAGGAGAAAGGGTAGGGATGGGGAGGGAGGAGGTGCTGCTCTGCATGGGGATGGAGGACAAGGGAAAGGGAGATGCGATAGGGAGGGAGGAGGGGAGAGTGGTGCAAAAGACGGGAGGTAAGAGAAAAGAGGACGAGGAAGGAGATGTGAAGTATGGTCTTGTTGAGCAGCTAGCAATGAAGGCTGATTGCCATGGCGATTCACCAAAAACTGGAAGGATGACTGTGGGACGGGGTGAAGAGACGAATGTCGCCGTGGATACAGGACTGTGGAAAATAGGTAAGGAATGATTGATGGTAAGAGAATTGCTTTACAAACGTGAGTGAACCATCATGAATAGACAATGTTTTTTGTTGACCATTTATCTAAAACAGTCATGCTATTTCCCACTAACAAACTGTGTTACCATTGAAGAAGAAAGAAAAACGATTCAACCATAAGCCATATTTATATAAAAATGTAAAACTGGTATTGAAGAAAGTAAAAAATTATATTTAAGTCTCTTGTCTGTTTTGTCCAGGGGTGAGCCAGCCTACTGTTCCTGTGGTGGCTCTGATGACCCTCCAGAGTCAAGGGGCCTTTCTGAAGCTCCCTCCCCAGCCAGGGAGTAATGTCCTGGGCTACAAAGACCAGGCTTACACCCTAGAACACCCTTTACACATCAGCGCATCACATGGGGTCACAAAGTCTGACACTGTTCATCCAAATGCCTTTGCACACAGGCTTAGTACGCTTCCTCACATAATATCACAACTTGAGACTCTTGATGCGCCGAAGCTTCGTCTACAAAACACGCGGAATCCTCTTGTTCCAACCGCTCTACCAACAAGCAATCTTGACCAACCCATGCCACTAAAACAGTCACACGTAGCTAGTTCACACAAGCCCTGTCTAGCCACTCGGACCGAATCTGAAGAACTACATTACCCAGAAGACAGTGGGCCCTCTGGCTGTCACACGCTCTCGCTCCATGAAGACTTGGAGTATGAACAGTGAGTATCAGTCATGCTGCAGAAAGCTATGACAAACAAATACTTTTAATTATTCAGGTCATCACGGTTCATTTGTCTTTTTATTTTATTTATATATCTACCCCCCTTACAGGCAAGAATAGTTTGAACAAACATGTACTCAGCCTTATATACTGTTTTCACCCACGCTAACGCCTTCTATTTCACACACACACACACACACACACACACACACACACACACTCACCTTCTGCCTCCACTCACCAACAATATTTGTCTCTTTAAAGCTGTTTTTTTTCTCCATCCTATCTCTATATTCTCTTTATTTATTATCCATCTCCCTCTTGTAGATGGCGCATTGTTCAGGCTCATTGGGATGAGCTTGAGGAGATGGAGACTTTGTGTCGAAGTGAAGCCACTTTGCTGTGCCAGCAGCCCGATATGGTAATGAGAATATTTATTTCATCCTAATCCAATTAGTATGTCACCTAAGTGTTTCTAAACCACAGATTAAGGAAATGTCTGTTGGGGGGGAAAGAGATTGTTGGAAATGTACAAAATGGACTCCCCCTCACTTCGTCCATTCAGTTGTACTTCTGCTTGGCACAGTGTGTGTGTGCGCGTGTGGTAATACTGTAACTATGCAATGCTGGCTTGAAACATGCTTTGTCCTCATTTTACCCCTTTGTCTGCCTTACTATTTCTGTCCTGATGAAACAAGTTTATTTTGATTACCACATGCTAACAGCGTTATGTAGCCTGATATGTTTAACCCGTTATTCCTGTCTGCTTGTCTGCCCTGCAGGTCTTCAAGGAGTACGTCCAGAAGGTGGAGGAGATAATGGCAAAGAAGGCTTGTAGCATTAATAGCGTGAGAGTTCAGCTGCAGCCCTATCTAAATCCCTAGTACCTACCAATCATCGAACAACCAGTCCCCTGAGGCCTATACTAACAAAATGTATTCAGGAACAGGTGTGGCATTTAGGGGCGGCGTTTGCAGGCATTAGCTCAGGAGATCATGGGAATGAAAGTCTAATCTTGTGTACTTTGTAAACAGGTATAAAATGTAACTGCTGTGCTAACTTGGCTGAAAAAACGTACCCATAAACCAGATGATGTTCTACCGTAGAACTAAACGCTACTACCCCTAGACCTGCCAATCGTCGTATGGCCTGGCCTCCCCCTGCCTTAGGCACACCCTTATTTTACCCTCTCGTCTTCCCTCCAACTCAAGGTGAACATTTAACAAAGCCATCCTCCTCATGTCCAAATTAGAAAACTACATGCCCTGTTTCAGTGACCTTAAGGTATCAGGGTTTTGATAGACACTGTACTGAAGAAAACGGTTTGTATTAAGTCATGCTTTTCTTACACTTGAAGAACAAGGGAGTTTCCAGATAATGACAAATAACCATAACATTAATCACAACTTGACAGGCCGGATTTGGTTCAGGGAACTGAGGGGAAAAGAAAATAATTGCCACTTTTTCTTGATCTGTGTCTCATGAAGATGGTAGAGATTTTGTGTACTTGCATGTGTTTGACGAATAGAGAATGTGATCGAGTAAGAAAAAGGATTTTCATCTCAAGAAGACATATCCTTGTCAAAGCGATAGACTTATAATATATTCAATAATATATTAATAAATTATAAATAAATAAATTGCATATGATAAATTAATATTGATTTGATACATCCAATACATATTTTATAAGACAATAATAATCCCTCTCCTAATCATTTACTTTAAAAGGAATATGCTTTGTAGTCATTCTTCTCACTGTTGGTGGATGAGAACTGAGAATGTGGGAAACAGAAGAAATAGAAGAGCTATTTTAGGCAAATTAACTGAGGGGCTCTCATCTCAATAGGCTGAGAACTTCATATTTTTATTAAGCTGGCTATGGCAAATTGTACGACAATTTGGTGCTGGGTTTAGCTCAGATTACCCCTTTTCCAAATCTGCAAAGTGCAGGAGGAGGATGTTGCCCCAGTACATGAACCCTAAACACCACAAAGGTTTTTCATGTCTCAATTGGGGTTTAAAACCACCTCTGCAACAGAAGATAGAGCCTGATTTGTATACTGCCTAGACAAAATACTCTAAAGGAATAATAGAGAGAATATGAATGATGTCGGACTGGAATGAAAATGCTATAGGATCACTGATTGTGAAACAACACTTTTCTACATATATTTATTCATAGAAATGTTTTGTATACAATAAAGGCTGATGCTTGCAGCTGTTTGGATCGTTTTTATAAGTCCACAACAAAAGTTAGTAATTTTTTCACCATTTAATCTATTAAATTGCAAATGTTTGGTTTTGTTTCTACCACATGCACTTCAAGTTTGGGTCTCACAATTTGTTTAAAGATTTATCAGAAAGGTAGACAAGAGTTTTAAATGATTTGATAAAAATAATGGATAAGCCAATCAAATAGCTTCCTTAATTAACAAATACAAGTGGAATATGGAGCCAGATGAAAAGCCCTGTTTTTTATGCCAAGTAGGCTGTGGTTTTGGGTCACACATTCTGAAATTCATACAGTCTGTCGAAGTGATTTTTGGTCAGTACAGTGGGACTAGGCTAGCACTAATAATTTCTGAATCATAGGCGCGACCCCAATGAGTCAGAAGGGAACGAGCACGCGTTAAAAAGAAATTGTGCGTTAGACCACCTGGTGCTTACAACAGATTGTGATTGGTAGTTTCGGTATCTTAGTGTTGAACAACGGCGCGGTGGGTCACGTGACGGCATCTGCTGCTGGCTGAGCGAAGCGTGTTAGCAGGTAAAGAAAGAAAAAGGTTTGTTTTGAAAATAATCTATACATACGCTGCGTGTATCGGTCAAATAATTTAATTAAATACATTACGATCATATTTTTACACAATCGTAAAGCCGATTGGAAGCTTGATTGACGACGAACGCCGATTTCACGTTGCTTGCTAGGTTTGCTAACCAGCTAACGTCAGCGAGCTTGCGCTGCTGCGCACAGAGATAGATTGCATTGTGTTGGCGGCCCGAAAAATGCATGAGATTGTAGTAGTGCTAGGAAGTCGACAAGCTAAGCTAGTTCACTAGCATCCACGCGAAATAGCCACTTAACATTAGCACCCTACCATAACGTTACACCTTCACGATGTGAAAACATTTTTTTTTTATTAGAGGTATATTTTCTAGCTTAGCAAGTTAGATGACGTTATTGGGAACACGATGTTCTTTCTGCTTTTCGATCCCAACATGAAGCCGAATTTCATTAAAACAGCCTGGTGCTATTAGCATAGCTTGTTAGCTTTGTCTCCTTAGGGCTACACAAAGAAATCCCAGTCCCCGACATTGTTTATTTTTGTCTGACCCGTACATAGCTAGCTAGTTTCGTGGCTAACGCGTTAGCTATATATTATATCCTGCTTGCATCAACTTAACCAACGTCAGTGATATATTTGTAACGTTTGCTTGTTGTACTACACGTAGCCAACCAAAAATATTTCAAGTTTGTTTAGACAGTTTGGACAAATGGTTGTCTTTTCTTGCTTTTCAGTTTTCTAAGCTGTTGACATTATTAGCCAGATAGGATCACGGTGTTTTTCGATAGCGTATTGAAAGATTCGTTCTGGATTTTGCCCGTCGTTTCCCAAACATATTTTTAAAAGGCCTTTCGATTTCTAAATTTTAGCATAGCTAGCCAACGTTAGCTTGTTGTATGCTCATCTAGGCAGGGCCAGGCCTTATTCTTATCTGTTTAATTCCTCTGCTTACCAACACTGATTACAAAGAAAACATGCAGCTGTCACAATAAATATTAAGTTCATGTTATTTTGTTAACTGATATCGAAAATTGTCTAGTTACTTGAAGCCAAGGTCGTGTTTTGCCTTATTGGGCAATCGTCAAGGGCTAGGGGTATTATACAATCATCGGCGAAAAGGCGTACTATAGCAACTAAAAAAATTATAATTCGAACAGAAATGAATCTAAAATATCATTAAATTAGAATATTATTTCATGAAATATATAATGTTGTTCGGGGTGGTGAGGATGGGCCTATGTGTAGCTTATTTGTGGTTATACAAGCTTATAAATAATGTTGTTTTTCAATTGCTCTGGGTGAGGAGGAGCAACTCATTGTGAGTGTGTGCGTGTGAGAGAGAGTGTTTAAGATACTTGTAAGTTGACACCAGGACAGGCCCCTCTTGACTGTCTAAATTTAAACCAGGAGGGGGGGGCGTTGGATGGGGGTTATAGTCTTACAACTTGCAGGCAGAATTTACAAGCAAAGCAACATGGAGTACATTAAACAGTGCAGCAAAAGCTCTTAAGATAAGGACCCCTGGCCATTTAACTGCCTAGTGTGTAAGGTAGTAAATTAATGAGATGTTTTCAAACACCATGCCTTGACTAACCGTGCCTTTCATTCCCTTTCCCTCTGTTCTGCCTCCTTTCTTCTTCTTATTTCTCTTTGCAGATTTTTCTATTTTGTACATACATTGTTTTGTATATACTGTATATGATGACTTCAGTGGTCAGCAATCCAGGTCGGGGGAGCCGTGACCGAGTGCTGCCCACCACCACACCACAAACCACACAACCACAGAAACAGATACAGGTTAGTGACATTACCATTGGCATGGTTTTTGGTCAATATTCGATCTATAATCCATAGTCATTTGATATTCATCCATCCAAGTACTACAGTTTCACAGTGTCAAATTGGCTACTGGAAATTGTTCGCGGTAGCTGATGTTAGGAGAACACACATTAGCATGAATCATTTGTTGTTGTTGTTGAATCAAAGCGGGTTAAATAAGAAAATATTAAGCCATCTCGGCAGTAACACGACCGCCCCACCACCCCCCTCTGGTCTCTAGGCCACAGCAGAACAGATTCGGCTGGCCCAGATGATCTACGACAAAAACGATGCAGACTTTGAGGACAAGGTCAAACAGGTAACGACGTTGGGGTTGTAAACATTGCTTAGCGTTTGTAAACTTTTACTCAGTAATGTTTGACCTGACTTTTGGGTGCGTAGCTCCTCCTTGGTGTCGTTTCTGTCTGTGAATGCTCATTGTTTTGATTGGCTCCTCTGTTGGGTCAGCTCATCGAGGTGACCGGGAAGACTCAGGACGAGTGCATGGTCGCCCTCCATGACTGCAACGAGGATGTCAACAGAGCCATCAACTTCCTGCTGGAGAGCACCTCTGACACAGTATGAAACACACACACACACACACACACACACACACACACACACACACACACACACACACACACTCTTGCATAAACTCACAGACACACACACACACACTCACTCCTTTGCCTGGGCTTTGACATGGTAACGGTCAACATCCTGTTCTGTCTGCTCTACCACCCCCCACACACTCTCTCGCTCTCGCGCGCTCTCTCTCTCACAAACAAACAAACAAACAACCCCCCCTCTGTGTGTGTCCTTGTAGCAGACCTCCTGGGAGACGGTGGGTAAGAAGGAGAAGAAGGCTGGCCCGTCAGAGGCCAAGGAGCCCCGGGAGAAGCGTGGTGGAGAGCGGGAGGTCAGCCGCGGCCGCGGGAGCTCCAGCCGTAGAGGGAGAGGTATCAGCCGAGGACGAGAGGGTGAGCGGGCCTTTATCACAGCACGACTACAAGAGGATCGTGTGTGTGTGTGTGTGTGTGTGTGTGTGTGTGTGTGTGTGTGTGTGTGTGTGTGTGTGTGTGTGTGTGTGTGT
>JAVQIZ010136769.1:0-18066 GCA_036023535.2 Galaxias brevipinnis | reverse complement strand
ATTTCAGCACATTTAAAATACAGATTGAACGGTTTCAAATGGCTCTTGACATGTACTTCTACGCAATATTTCTTTCTGATACTGTGTGACCTTGTAGATTAAATTGTGGTCAATGTAGAGTGTTTTCTTACATTTAGACTAGTTTAAACTTCTGTTTAAATGTCAGGGAAAGGAACCTTGTATGACTCCTTAAGAAAGACCTTTCATTTTGGCGGTAATTTAACGTTAACATCTCTCCTGTGAACTAAATTAAATAAACTAAAGTAAGATGTAAGAAATTCAGAAACTCCTTTTTACCCGGACAAGTGAAAAGAAAATGTGCTTGTCCGAAGGACAAGTGCCTCAAGAAGCCTAAGGTCAAACCCTGTATTGAATGCTACAGCTTGTCAGAACTTTATGCCCAGTTTTAGGATGAATGTTACTGCGCGTTTATAAATCTAGTCTATACAGTTGGTAAAGTTCTTTAACGTTCAGTTCTGTGAGCGTTGACCTATTTCCTCCCTCCTCAGGTACCTGTTGTTTTACCACAAACAGTTCCTGGAGTATGAGTAGTAGACCCCACCCCCTGTCAATCACTGATGTCACCGGCCACCGAGAAGAGAAGGAGAGGGGGAAAGGACAGTGAAGGTGGAGGAAGCTGGAGACCTGAGTCTGCCTGAGTCAGCACAGGTCAACAACAGACTGCTGAAAACGACTCCATCGAGGACAAACGATTATTCAGCTGCACTGAACCAAGAGAAACTACTAGAAGAGGAAAGGAGGAGGAAAAGACGAAAGGAGAAAGGAGAGAATAGAGAGGATATGTTTTTCAGACAGAAACTGAGAAAATAGGACATCACTTCAATATTTAGTCATTGATGGCTGTCGTCTTTGAAATCATGATTCCTTAAATGCAACATAGTGACAGCTCACACACACACACACACACACACACACACCTCCAAAAAGACCAAGCATTTTAAAGAGGGACGACCTAGCGATTTTATTTTTTTATATGCATTGTTACTTTAAATCAAAAAAAAAAAAGGAAGATGTGATTAATCATGTACATCGTGATTTCTTTTTTTGTAACTCGCACATTTTTCTTTTTTTTAAACGTAGAGTTAGTCGTTGGAGTAGGACGGATAAAAAGAACAGGGAGTTCCGGGGGGAAAAAATCGTACGTTTTTCCCCCCGGCTGCTGCATTTTATTGTTGTTGTTGTTTTTCTTGTCAGGGCAGGGGAAATACCCGAGTCTATTTTTATACGAGTCCCCCAGAATCTCTGCTTATGGTCCGGCGCCCCCCCCCACCCCCTCTACAGTCGTTTGTGTTATGTTGTGCTGTCGAGCAAAGTGTCATAGTGAAGATGTCATGAGACTGCCGTCGCCGGTTTCTTTGTTAGTTTCTTTGTCTATCGTTTGTTTGTTCATGGTGGTGATGAAGGCATCTTGGTTGTGCTACGGATATGTTCTTGTGCAGATGTTTCAGTGAATGCGAGAGAAGAGCACTTTGCGGATGTATACTTAGCCCCATCCTCCAGTGTTAGCCTCAGCATTGTTGCTATAGGTGTACGTGTGTGTGTGTGTGTGTGTGTGTGTGTGTGTGTGTGTGTGTGTGTGTGTGTGTGTGTGTGTGTGTGTGTGTGTGTGTGTGTGTGTGTGTGTGCGCGCGCGTCTGTGTGTGAGCGTGTCTTGAATATGAGTGAGAGGATGTGTAAGTACAATGTAAGTGTGTATGCACGTGTGTTGTGCGCGTGCGCATGTTTGTGTACTGAATCAGTACTTGCATTCAGCATGCTGTCTACGATGGATATTAAAAGTGTGACGTTTGGAGGACTTTTTTTCACTCACATATAATAAGTATGTAAAGGTATGTGTGTACAGTATGTGTACAGATTGTGTGTGTGTGTCAAAAGAGAAAAGATATACAACCTAGTATCTTCATCCGTATTGCTGGATTGGTTTCAGGGTCGTTACTCTGAACTGGATTTTTTTCCCCACCCTTACCATCATCTTTCACACACTTACTGCTGCAAGAACTGGACGCAATTAGGGTGAGACACACAAATAAATGATCTATATCTATAAACTTGTCGACATGCTGAGAGTTTTATTGACACGTTGGCTCGAGTGGCAACACAAAGCGCCCAGACAAATTGCTCAATGAGGTATGTTTGTGAAAGAAGTCGGACAGGTGGTAATAACAGGGCAGGTACTTCAATTCTTCCCCCGCCATCACCATTAGTTCTGGTACAAACAAGATAAAACGCTGTGCGACTCTCAGACAGGGAAAGGCTGTGCAATTATGTTTCAGTGCTTGGGACACCTTTCCACAGAGGCATCTTGACGGTGTGCTATGTCCCTTAGGTAGATTAAATCCAGTTCTGGTCAGTGTGGTTTGTCCATATGTCACATACTGGGCTGAGAGGGAGAACAGATGATCCTCATCCCATCTCCACCAACCCTGTCCTGGGAAGGGAGAGGGACCTGGGGCTGTTCCAGCCTCTCCTGTCCCCACTGAGGGGCCACGCTCTGGGGATAGCCTCGCTGGAGGACAGCCTGCAGATGGGGTCTGTGTGGATGCTCCTCATGCAGTCCAGGAGCACGCTGGTCGGGGAAGCAGTAGACACACTCGCAGGTCTCCGTGGGACTGGGGCTGCGGACTTGTGGGATATTAGGAGCATGCGTTATGCCAGGTGCAATCAAGGAATCTGGGAACACAAACACACACACACACACACACACACGATCGTAAGAACAGACGTAGTAATAACTCAGTTATTTTTAGTTGGATTTACAATCAAATTGTAATGATCAATCTCAGACCTTTGGAGCTCTGCCCAAGATGGTTCAGTTCCTGGCCCAAATGGACCTTACATTCCTGGGCAGGTTTGTTCACCGTGGCCCTGTTCCGTCTGTTCCTCCTCAGCAGCACGAGCAGGGCCACAGACAGGGCACACAGAAGCAGGAGAAAGCACAGGCCCAACAGAGAGTACACCAAGAAGGTAGAGGCAGGCCGGGATATGGAGCGTCCTCTGATGCTGGGGGTCTGTGCGGCCGCACCAAGTATTGATCCCCGAGTGGCTGTCCGGAGATCTGCAGAGGGTCGGGTAGAAAACATACTGTATTGTATGAGAAGTTCTTTGGCCATTTCGTAGTTACACTTTTGCTATGTTTTTCAACTCAGGAAAGGTTAAAGGAAGGTTTCGCTTCACATCGATTTTCCTCGCCTGACTGTTTTTATTTTTTATATTTTCTTGCTGCAATATCATAAAACAATAAAACACAGCTTAAACAAATGAACGGCAAAGTCGATTCATGCATTAGGAGGTATTTCAACATAGAGTGAATTTATTGCCAATGTAATTTAGGACAAGGCCTATAAATAGTTAATGGCGGCTGGCAGAGTTGCACTTCTGTTTTTCAGTCCATTCACTGTCAACCTTCTCAGTGTTTCTGACAACCACACATGCCAAAGCTCTTCTCCAGGGGGCTGGCCAGCTGCAGCGACATATGAAACCAGATGACACTTTTCCCACATGGATGGCGAACCTGAACGTATGGAGCCAAACGCATCCGCTGAATTCCCAAGTCTGAACAACATGAAAGCTAATGGGGGGGAGTGCCATCTCTTGTCATTTCAGTTCCCTATTAGGAGCAGACATACATCAAATCGTTCCTTATAAAAAGAACCAATATTTTAACATGAGATAACCAAGACAGCGTGGAAGGATTTGAGACACACACACACATACACACACATGAATACCGGGAAGAGGAAGAGGGGAGAGGAAGACGAGAGCAGAGCATCGTCGGTGATGTATTGAGGTCAACCGTGAGCGGGGCGAGTGCTGTGAGACTTCTTAGACTGGAGACACTTTGAACCCTCCGCCCTATGATACATAATGGATTGGTGCTAATGGAAATGCCACAGGATGAATGGGCAAAGGCCAGAGGGCGCTGGTAAATAAGTCTTAGGGGTTATAGAGGGGAGAGAGGGGGTTTCTTACACACACACACACACACACTTACTCTGACAGTGGTGGGTGCATGTGGATGGGTGACTGCCACACACAGCGGCGCACCTGAGACACGTCTTCAACAGGCTGTCATAGTACTGGCCAGGAACCGCTTTACACTGCTGGGACACTGACACACAGACACACACACACACACACACACAAGCAAGTGACGGCGAGAAAATGCACAGTGTGTTAGCAAGAGCTGGTTATTGTGGCCGGCACCAGACTCAAAATGGTTAATGTTATGACGGTGCGGCTCCATTGTGGATGACGTCTGAAATGAATTGGTGGCAGGGGCGTGAGTTACAGTAGTTGTGATGGAGGACTTGGTAAGTCCATTAACCTCGTGTGTGGCAGAGATACACAGAGGACTGTAACAATCCCAACATGAGGAATTCAGATCTTTTGACAGAGCCGACTCTTGTGTGTGCATGCGTGTGTATTTCTGGGTAAATATTGTAACTATATGTGTGACTGCGATTGTATGTTTTGTGTCTGTGTGCATGTGTGTCTGTCCTGTGTGTGTCATGTATGTGTTTGTGTGGGTGGGTAGAATATGTGTGTGTGTCCGTGTGTGCCTCTCACCACAGTATCCTCTACATTTGGCGTGAGGACGGGTCTGCTGGCAGGCCATGTGACAGGCCAGACACTTCCTGACCAGACCATCCCAGAACTGCCCGTCAGGACATGCCCCTCCCATCACCCAACTGACAGAGAGAGACAGAGAAGGGGTGACAGACATGAAGAAACAGAGAGAGAGAGAGAGAGAGGCGGATAGAGTAGAGGTGGGAGAGGCATGGAGAAACAGAGAGAGAGAGAGGGAGACACAGATAGAGAGAGAGAAGAGAGAGGGATGGTTAGACCAGTAAAAGAATAAACAAAGAGTAGGAGAAGGGTGAGTTGATGGATGCAGCAATGTTGGCAAATTACATTCAACAGCTTGTGTGGAAAACACTGAAAACACTTCTTTGAGGTTTTTTTTCATTTCACAGTCTGCACCACTCACGAGGCTGAGTACTCCAAACCAAAGACGTTTCTTGCATTAATAAACCAATGCGCCTCGCCTTTAAATCTTTTTTTCCCTGACTGGAGTGTACTTTACAGTGGCACGCTCCATCGAGCACAGAGTCACTGGGCTGTGAAGCCCACGCAGCACGCTGGGAGGGCCGCATTCGGCGCTGACGCCCCGGGCAAGCTACTTGCCCGACGTTCTAGGCTAATCAAATCACGGCCGCGTCCGATCCGTGCCGATTTGTCATGTATGACGACTCGCTCACAGCTTCGCTTTCATCAGGCACCTCACTGTCTGAGTGCGTTGAAGATAACTCGAGGAATGTGTCTGGCAATATTGATAACCATGAAGGATATAGTAGGCCTAAAGATCACACAGAAGCCCTGATAAATCAATTCCTTTTCATCTAAAACACATGACACATTGACTCTGTTTATAGAGCAACAACGCACGATTTCCTGTTTCTTGCTGTTAGTTATGGTGCTGCTGTCACTTACCTATTGCGATGTGGCTGACATCTGGGCGCATGAGCTGAAGAACAGCTCTCAGCATGAGAACGTAGTCTGATATAGATGGAGGTTCATTTGGGTATGGACACCTTGGGACGTCCCCTTTTAGTTAGGTGAGGACACCCAGTCACGCGCACGTTCACACACACAAACACACGTACGCGCACGCACACATACACACGTGCACACACACACACACACACGCACACACAAACACTCATAACAGTCATAATCTGTGAGCTTCATTGGAATGGTAGACAGGTGGCTTATTTTCATTTATGTGTCATATTCCATAAATTAGATCATGTCGGGGCGGACCCCCAAGTAATACAAATGTTTGTTCTTGTGACTCCGTACCCTAGCACATTGTATTAGAGACAAAACAAAAGTTATTACGAGTTTTGATGCAGACTCTCGAGCCAAAGCCATCTCCCCCATCCCCGTTAGTTCTTGATAAGCCCCTCAGGGTTGCCATGTAGATGTCGGGTGATGTCCTGTCACAACATTTCAGTAAGCGGTAAGGTGGTGCTCTTGCCTTGCATGCTTTTCTGACACTGCACACAGTCCTGTGTTAATGCAGTTATGAGACAGGTTCCATATTCTACTATAGCGGAACAGCCCTGTGACAGAGCCACTACCATGCTAGGAGCTACAGACAGGGGATCACTGTTTGGAGGGACTGAAGCTGATGTTTCTACACGTCTTGTCATGATACTCGTCACAAACCCCTATCTGTTTCATGTCCCATGATGCTAGTGCAGTAGCTTGTGGGGTGAACCAGGACCTCACTGGGTTGTCATCATAAAAAAGAACCCATATTTGACCTGAATGTGTTGTTGTCATTCTAAGAACCCAAATTTGACTCACTGTCAGAAAAGGCTTGAATTCTGTAGTAAGGAGATTCAAATCCAATGGGGTTTTCATTTGAGTTATGTTCACCACAGTCTAAGGGAACTCTGATCTGGTGTGGTATTGCTGGTGGAACGTCTCAGTGTTGGTGAAATGGCGTGGCATGGTTTTTTTATTTTATTGAAATTTCATTTTAATTGTAACTCCATTTTCGTTTTGTCAGGTTCTTCAGCTGTGGGTGACGTGATCTCAGCTCTGCTCCACTTTACCCACATGAAAAGAAAGGCAACTACTGGATGTGGCCAACAAAAACAAACGTTAGTGGTTTATTTAAAAAAAAAAAAACCTCAAATGTCCTAATTCATGTCTAAACACTTTATATTCTGATCTAAATGCTTGATTGACACAGCTAAGGCTCATTCTGTGGCACAGAAGTTCAACAGTCCACACCAAGTCGTCTGAAAGCAGGTTTTCACATTCAGTTGAAAGGTGTTCTATTTTCCACTTACTGAAGAGACTATGTTGTATGATAATAATACAACGTCCATCTGCGTGGGTTCTAACAGCACTGAGCCTGATGACATCATGTGCTCGCTATGAAACTATTAGTGTCTCTGCACGTACATACTGCCCTTAACTATTTCACCACTGGACTGCTACTGTATCTGAGGTGCTAGACAATGACAAAGACAATGGCACACATTTAGCTCGGAGCCAACTTGTTGTTGAGTCACTGTGAAACTAAAAGTGCCCCCCCCCCCCCTTTGCTCAGCCTCCTCTGCACCTGGCATGGTTGACCACACAGTTTTAGTAGTCGTCACGAATCAACCAGGGAACTGTATGTGAAGCAGTTGGCTACAGGAACCTACTACTACCCAGAATAGACTCCAAGCTAAACAGATGTTTAGGCAAATTTGGTGCAAAACGGAAGTCAAAAACAGATTATGTCAAAAGTCTTTAGAAATGGTGACCAGAAGTGTTGCTGTTTTTGTCAGCCAAACGTAAACTGTTTTTCAAATATTTTAATATGTAACATTATAACAACAGTAAGCAGAAACAATATGACAAGTATTCGCAAGACATTTTAGAGTAAGAGAGAGGGCGTTGTTCTAACTGTGGCCATGGTCTTCAATGAATGCTTGCTTTTCTGAATGTCAGAGTGAAAGTTGGTATTTGGTTTACAATAAAATCATGGCACATCAAAGCGTTACAGTAAGATCATTTTTCTAACAATTGTTATTCTAATCACGATCAACATCACAATGTCGCAATCCTGCCAGCAGATGGAGCCATTACATAAAATCCTCCGCACACACACACACACACATACACACACTTTATTAATTTTTTTTACTTGTCTCCCGACTTAACGCAATGCTTTGTTCAAGCACACTGTTATTTTCATAACGCATGGATGTGCTTTATTTCAGAAAGCCTGTATATCCATCCTCCTTGTTTTTGTTTAGATGATGCATTTTTATCAGGTTGACGAGATCGGCTGCAACACACAAACCAGAGAGGCTTACAGTGTATCATTCATTATGAAAAAGGGGCTGGCACAGTAAACGGTAAAACTTTCAGGCAATTCTTCAACATGACTGATTTCTCATCTTCATGCTCCCTTCTTTGAAGCGAGTATGGGGTTCTCTCTCAATCACATCAAGCACATTAAGTACAGCACAACTGTCCCAAATACATCATAGATGTTTGTAGCTCACCAAAAAAAAAGATGTTTATCCCAAAATAACCCCAGTAGAACGAATTTATTACAGTTGTTTCGCACATTAAGTCCCTTAACATCCATATTCTAGAATCTACTCTGGGAATCCCACTTACTCTGGCCCTACAAACACTTGCTACGGCTCAGCTATAATAACCCGGACCTCATTATGGAAATGTACTTTCCACACCTTTTTTGACTATAGAATGAAATGCTGAGACATATTTGAGATATTGCAATCATCGCTAAGCCAACTCTAGGCTACACAGGAATAGTGTCTCCTCTCCTGTTCAAAGGCACATATAAAAAGCTGTCATTTTACCAGGAATTCTTCTATATAGTCTACACACCAGTCTGTTTCACACACACACACACACACACACGCACGCACACGCACAGGCACGCACACACACATGCATGCATGCACGCGCGCACACACACACACACACACACACACACACTCAATGTATACTATCTGTCTGTAGCAGGCAGGTCAGCGTACCATTTAGCGAGTGGATTGACCCGATTGGGGAGTTCATTTTTGAACGATGCAGCCACAGAGGTGCTCGCTCTAGCCCTTCACAAATGAACACTTAAAAAGAGGTCAACTCTTACTTAGCTTCTCTATTCTCTGACTCTCATCAGCACAATAACAGACACTTAGTGGGCAAGTGCCATGGGTTTTCTGAAATTACCTGGCAATGCTATAACCAGTCGCTATTTACACCAGAACTGTCAAAAGCCAAGCTTTATGGTGAATGGCTAATAAGCCATGTCCACACGGTATGAAGCTCCTCTTTACATGACTGTACATTACACAGAGAGGATGAGACAGAGAAGAGAGAGCAAGAAAGAGAGTTCACGAGAGAGAGAGAGAAAGAGAGAATAAATTCATCATATTCCCTCCGGTCCAAAGCCGTTAATTACAACGCCTGACTTCACCACCTTAACGGAGTGTGAAATCACAGCTACACACACGCGCGCGCACACACACACACACACACACACACACACACACACACACACACACACACCTGTGAACTGGAGCGTTCAAGCGTATTTCATACTCACACATATATACACAAACACACAGACCGAGAGGAATCAATACTCATACAGCTATATGCATAATTCGGGCACTTAAGACACATGCAGAGAGTCATGCACAGAAAGACAGACGCACAGACACACACACGGAAATCAAAATGGTTCTGCTCTGACCTGTGCAAGATGGATATATAGAAACCAAACACCCCAGACTCCCACCTTGGACAGATAAGGAGGACAAGCAGAGACACCCAGCAGTCACGTCCCACGTCACCCCCTCACTGGGCAAATAGCATGATGCAACTCCCATTATTTACACACCATCTGCCTCGCTCAGACAGCAGGACTGGAGACGGACATGTCTCTCCGTGCGTCTGAGTGTGACGGTGCGCCTTTGACAGAGAGAAAGAGAGAGAGAGAGAGAGAGAGAGAGAGAGAGGGCGAGAGACCGACGGAAACACAGACCGAGAACGTGTGAGTGTGCGCGCGTATCCGTGTCGGCATTTCTTAAACTGAGCTGAGCGATATTGATGTTGGGCCTGTGGAGGCTGGACATGAGATCATCACCAGCACTGCTAGTTCTGACAACAGTTGGGGGGTGAAAAGGGGCAAGAGACTACGGGCCGGCTGATGCAACTCCAAACGTCAGTGTTCGCCCACGCACACTGTGTTTCAAAAAGCGGGAAGGAAAGGTCAGGTGTCACGACACGTAATGATGCGCTTTGCGGCTCACCTACCAGCTTGAGTAACTGTTAGAAATACATTCCCTCAAACCTTCCGGAATTCTCTGCCATGCTGAAATGTTAAATCACGTCAATGTAATATTACCGTGACCCCGGAAATAGTGTGTCAGTGGCCGCTGATCAATCAACAAGCAAACACGTTTTGAAGAACAAAATGAAGGACGCCATGGCTAATGGTGGAACCAACGTGTCAGGAAGCCATTTTTTTTGGGCACGAGTCTTTTTGGCGTCTTGTCTCTTTTTTTCTCTGTCTCTCTCTTTGGCACGTAATGCGTTGCGTTCGGTTCTTTGTTTGGCGAGTGCACTCTGAGACACGTGGGAATGCCATGGCGGGAGCGTCTGAGCTGTGTTTCAAATCCACAGACAGGAGAACAGCCAGGGAATGTTTTGGGGAACAATCAGCAGGCTCTGTACAACGGTGAAATTCCAAACAGTGACAGTACATGATCACTGAGCTACACTGTGGCAGATTAAGAGAATAAAACAAACACCTGCTAGTTTTCTGATGAGTCAGACAAAAATCACATAAGGACACACACACACACACACACACACACACACACACACACACAACACACTTTGTTTGAAAACACCAGAAAATGCCCTGGTGGGCTCTTTGAAAGTATGTTTTCTGTCTTTCAATTGTGTCTTTGTATTCCGTCCCATGCCAACCGTCGGTATTGTGGCGCATTGTCCAGGTGCTGACGTTTGGCCTCCATGACTCCACCTTCCTCCACAGGGAGCTGTGGTGAGTCCATCTGCCCGCTGAGAACCCTGCCTGCCCTGGGTGAATCACGCCATCCGCCCCCCTCCGCGGTCCACAGCGCTCCACGGACAGACTGGTCTGATCTGGCCCTTTCCAGTCTATTGCCGTCCATCCAAGCCAACCGTCCACCATCATCGGCCCACTGTCTGTCTTTAGCCTGTCTCCTGTGGACACCGCTCCGTCCCTCCCCTTCGTCACCTCCACTGTCCCCTGGGACCCTGTCCGTGGGGGTTCTCCCAGCGCCTCCAGCCCCCCCTCCCCCCCTCCCCCCCTCAGATGCTGGTCTGCAGCTCTCCGTTGAGCAGTGCTGCGTTGTGCGTCTCCAGCGGGCCGCAGAGGGTGGGCTCGTGGGCCATGCGCGTGCGGTCGGCACGGCTGTCGCTGCGCTCCGCCTCGTCCAGGCCCGCCACCTTCTTCAGGCACAGCACATTCTGGAAGCTCTTCTTGAAGTTGTCCGAGAGGAAGGCGTAGAGGATGGGGTTGGCGCAGCTGTTGGCGTAGCCCAGCACCACCACGAAGTCGAAGGTGCTCTTGATGGCCGGCGTGGTGTCGATGGTGCCGGTGACGGAGGTGACGTTGAAGACGTAGAAGGGCAGCCAGCAGAGCACGAACACGGCCACCACGATGGACACCATGCGTGTCACCTTGCGCTCGGAGCGCCGGCGCTTGGTGGAGCCCACGCGCATCCCAGATGACTTCACCTGGTGGAAACAACAGCGGCACACATTCAAACAACAGTGAAACACTTTCAAAAGACTTTTTTTCCACACTAACCGGCGGAAGACTAAACAAGGCCTCAAACAAACAGTCCCACGGATAGAAACTCCCTTACCTGCTGTGACAAAGCGGCAGCCTTTACGACGCATACCAGTAAACAAACATGCACTCAAAATAATTCGCAGAGGACCTAAAACAACACCTTTAAAGACCCATTCTGTAGCAAACATCTACCAACAGCTCTTTAGATAGAAGGCACGCCAGTCTCCTCGGTGCCGGGTTCCCTGTCCCCCAGGAGGAGTCCCTCACCTTGACCACGATGAGCAGGTAGCAGAGGCAGATGACGGTCAGCGGCAGGCAGAAGCCCACAAAGAAAGTGTAGAACATGAAGGCCGTGTAGTAGGCCTCCTGCGGCTCCGGCCACACGATGGTGCACGACGGCGCCCGGTTCTTATTGGCAGCCAGGCCGCTGAAGATCATGACGGGCAGGTTGACCAGCAGGGACACGCCCCACACGGTGAGGTTGATGAGTTTGGCAACGCGGGGCTTGCGCCACTTGGTGGATTTGATTGGATGCACCACGGCCAGGTAGCGGTCGATGCTCATCACTGTCAGGCAGAAGATGCTGGTGAACTGATTGAGAGAGTCTGGAGAGGAGTGGAGGGGGGGGGATGACACGAGAGTTGGGGCGAGAATTAGAAAAAGTAAAAGAGGGTTTTGGATTTCTCAGAAACAGAAGCATTAAGCAGTCTTGGGAGCCATACACTGTAAAATAAAATAAAAATTTTATTTTATTTTTAGAGTATAGGCAAGATTTGAAAAATAGACATAGACACACACACACAGTCTCCCTCCAGGGGCTGTCCCTGGCTGACGGTAACCCGAGCCCAGCCTAGCGGAGCGTCCACCCACCTGCAGTCATGACCACGCGGCAGAGCGCGGCGCCAAAGGGCCAGTGCACCAGAGCCAGCTGCATGGCGATGAAGGGCAGGCTCATCATGCACAGCACGTCGGCCACGGCCAGGTTCAGGATGTAGATGTTGGTGACGGTCTTCATCTTGGCGTAGCAGAGGATGACGTAGATGACTAGGGCATTGCCGCACAGCCCCACGGCGCACACGGTGAAGTCGATGAAGGTGATGACCACCTGGCTGGTCTGGTCGAAGGCCTGGTGGGCCGGGCCGGTGGCCGTGCCGTTGCCCTCGGCGCCCGGAAAGTAGGACTCATTCCCCGGGAGGTAGCTTTCGTAGAACAGGGGCTCGGGCACAGAGGGGGAGGGGAGAAGTGGCCAGGGCTCCATGATGGCAGGTGGGTTGTGGCTTTGGGGGTGGGGGGCTGTTGGTCAGAGGAGGTTTTTGGGATTGGGGAAAAGCTGGGTGGCTGCTGTCTATATTGGTTTGAGGGCCGAGAAGGGTGCTCTATTCAAGGCTTGAAGGTATATGGGTTTGCACGTGCGTGTGTGTTGCTTGTTTCTGTGTCTATTTGTATGTGTGTCTCTGTGTGTGCGTGTGTGTGTGTGTGTGTGTGTGTGTGTGCGTGTGTGTATGTTTCTGTGTGTTTCTGTGTTTCTGTGTGTGTATGTGTGTTGCTACTCTAGGGGATATGGGTATACAGGGATCCGAGGATATAAATTCTATTATTGGGTGGAGTTGAAAATGAATGTTTGTTGGATAAGATATCAGGTAGCAGAGATGCGTGGATGTAGACAATAGCCAGGAGAGAAGAAAACACATGGAACAATAAGTGAACAGGAAGATGGATTCAATATGAATGGCAAAGAAAACATGCAGTAATCACTCAGAACAGAAGGAAGACGCAGTAAATGCTCCCTTTTGACTACTTGTTTAAGTCCTGAAAGTCCGGAAAGAGAGAGAGGGTGAGCTGGAGTTACAGATATATATATATATATATATATATATATAGAGAGAGAGAGAGAGAGAGAGAGAGAGAGAGAGAGAGAGAGAGAGAGAGATCACAGCACCACACCAGTCTAAAAACAAATACTTCAATGATATGATCAAGACAGCAACTGGTTTCTGAATATTCCTTTAATTGGGATCAACTCAATAAAATAATTCCAGTTGCAATTATTTTTTATCACAATCGTTATAAATAAATAATAAACTGCCTGAGCATTAGCAAAAGAAAATCGCAAGGACAGCATCGCAAGGCCAATGTTAAACATCTGTGATAGAAACTGGAGGACACTCTGTGACACAGGTCAAATCTTCTCACTTCACACCACACTACCCTGTTGCGCAAAACCAGGCTGGACGTTGCGCTGAAGGGACAGCAACCTTGCGCCATAGTCAACCTTTGAGCTTGGTTCGATCATGAAGTAATACATGCCGCATTGGATTTTTGGGAAATTCTTGTGTGATATAAAATACATTCTCAAATTAAATAAAAATACTAGTACGGTAATGTTATTGTTCTTTACGATTATTCTTTATAAAAGCACGAATTGTATCATAAAAAAATTTAGGTTACTGTAAGGCCGTCAATACTGAAAAGTGGTACAATAAGAGCACATTTCTAATCGATATAACAAAGAACATGTTTGACACACGCACGACTACAGGCTTTTTGCCAGGCAAAAATAAAGCAATATTTTTTACATATCACTAGACAGGTGGGGTGTACTTGAGAGACAATCGCCTGCCTGATTCAGATTGTTTTCATTTGTTTTAGATCAATAATTTCCATACTATTCCTGTGATTTCTGCTCAAAGTATTGGATTCCATCTGGTTTTAACACTCAATAAACTATTGACTATTATCACATACTTAAAAAAAATTGCAAAGTTTCGAAAAATCAAATAAGAAAATGCTGTACCTTCAGATGTGGAACTTTTATTGTCACATTGAGTCCATAGCGGCACGGTGTTTTAACCTTGAATATCCTTTCGACTTAACAGATCCATTGTTGGGGCGCATCAGCGTACACCTGTTCTCCCTTTACGCGCGACGTAGGCAATTGCTATCGTTGCTCATCGAATATTTTAAATCTTAATTGTAAGTACTTTTCTAAACGTGGTTGATGTCCTTCTGATTATAAAAGGTTTTAAATGAAATGGCGACGTCTTTTATAATTTTTGGGCGAGTATGCGCCACGTATCCAAAAGTCTTTGGTGCTGAATCCCGGTGGCTGGAGCGCCGTGGTGATATCTGTCATAGATGCAACATGACTGGTGCGTGGAAGAGAGTGGCAGAGACAGGCACAGAACGGAGATAGAGAGAGAGGGGGGGGGGGAGGGAGAGAGAGAGAGGGAGAGGGGGGGGGGGAGAGAGAGGGGGAGAGAGAGAGAGAGAGAGAGAGAAGATAGAAGGAGACGCTGAAAGAGACTGGAAGATGCTCTTTGTTCAGTAAGAATACATACACAATTGATGTAGTCAGATCCTCACCCACCAATGAGTAGGCTTGGACAGAACCAGTCTTCACATAGATGGGGCCAAGCAGTAACCTTCAGTGCGTAGAGAATCCACTAATTTCTTTTCTCTCAAACCTGTTGGTTAGTTTGGAGTTTGCTTGGTTGACAAAAAACAGATCTTATGCAAGTTATTTTGCATTAATCTAAAGAGCAGGCATCCAAGTGCAGTTTGTAAATGACCAAAAATACGGCTCGACATCACCCGTGTGATGAGCGGCGTTTACGATCGAGCCATGTCTAAAGAGTGATTGGATTATCTTGGACTTGGAGATGCTCCCGTGCGTTTATATGGAGACACACTGGGACAAGATTAGAAGGGAGCACAGCTGGTAACCATCTTCCATGCGACCCCTGTCAAAATAGGCTGAGAAAGTTACCTCGATTCAAGCACCTATCTTTCCATCACACTTTTATCTTAAAATATTTGTGTACAGCCGTAGTATTTGCAACATATTTGTCTTCAGAGTATCTGAAAATAAACGTATGTGAATTCCTCAAGAATCATTCTGTAAACATTTTTATTTTGGGGGGGAGGGGGTGGAGGGCAAAACGTTTCCCTTCAACAAACAAACTTGGACCAAGTTAGTCAACAATTGAATTAAAACCTTCACCTGTGACACACCTGAGCTTAGGCATAGGCCCCAAAATTACAGCAAGAGGCTTTTGACCCATTAGTACCCACACAAACACACTCACACAAACAAACACACCCACACATACATACATAAATAAACATTCGTTCACACACAAACACTCATTAAACAAACAAAATAACAACTATAATCCCTTTCCCACTCATATGGTAATACAGATGTCAGTCCAGATCCATCTGGATTTCTTATTCCAGCCAAGTACTCAATTAGGTCTGTGGTCGACTAACAAGCGCACACTCTTTTCAATCTCACCATTCTGTATGAGGGAACAAGAACTCCAGTTATGTCAGACCTCCTGCCTTTAGAAAATCCCGCACACATATCTCATATGCATGCATACAAGCACGTTGAGGGAAGGCAATTTTGTATACTCTTAAAATGCGAACCTTTCTCTCCCTGGAAGTACCTGTAAACCGTTACCTAATCCGTGCCAACCTGTACCTAACCCTCGATCTGTTTTTGCGTTTCCTCACGCAAACTGCTGCCCTAAAATGTAAGGGGTAAGTAAATGTAAGTCCTGGCTCAGTGGAACCTCAACAGAGGGATAGCAAAAAACAGGACAGAACGGAACGGCTTGTTTTCGTACCGTCCAGTCGTGCACCACGTTTGCCAATTGGAACGCTAAAACCACCATTCCACTGTGTAACAAACTGAACTGAAGTGAAACGTTCATTGAAAATGAGCCGTTATCTGTGTGGATCTGGATTCATTGTTCAAACTACTAGAGTCACAGCGACACACAAAGCACACCCCCAGGCACGAGATTCAAGCCACACTAAGACATGTCAAAAAGGGGGACCGATCGGGGACAGCTTCAGAACCCACACCAGAGCAGTGGCCGGCGGCAGTTTGAGGGCCCCGCTCTGCCAACGGACCCCAGGTCGTCTGCCGTGAGGTGTCACCTCGCCCTGCTCCTCCGTCACCCACGGAGACGTTGTCATCTCGCCCTCCTCTGTGTTGGCCCCGCCCGCGGTGAAGGAGCCAGGGGGTCACAGGGAGGGCACTACCTGACGGGAGGCTGCACACACTGGGACTCCTCCTGATATCACGGCCACCGGGGGGCTGGGACTCCCAGAGCGCCGCAGGAAGCATCAGGGTTCACATCAACACAGCGGCGTGGCTTTCTGGTCAAAGAGCAGGGAGACTCGGGTGAGATTCCAGTCGACCGAGGCCTCGGGGAGTGCCTGTGTGCTTCTGTATGGTCTGCTCTCTCCCTCTCCACCCCCAGCAAAAGAGTGCCGTTGGAACGGGAAAACGCTGCAGTGATGTGTTTAATTGATAGGCGGCTGTTTAAACTGATTTACGCACAGCTGCAGATCGTAAAGTGAGGAGAAACTTATGACCTTGTTAATGGTACAGGAAACATAGTATTTCTTGTTGTCAAAAGGATTACACCTAATGTCGTTTGGTTTAGGTTAGAGTCAGGGTTCTTGTGGTTTATCACTCTGTTTACACACAGGGACAGCGGAGAAGGACACGCCACTGATCCTATCTATGTGAAAGCTGATGCTTTGATACGTTGTCACATCATTCGAGCGGCGTCTTAAACGCGGTGTGGGGGCGATCCTTTTGCAAAATGTTGGATCCTTCTTGCAGAAGTACTCCTTTTTATAAAATGCTTGTATTGAACCATATATCCGGATCTCCTCGTGTTTATTATTAGAATTTCCATGGCGCCGTGTATTCTGAAAGAAACACGGCTGTACTCCGTGCTCCACGAGAAGGGCTTAACCACCAAAGCTTTCAGAGCTGAGGCATGGTCATACAAAAGAAAAGCAAAGTGGCACCAGAAAACGAAAAGACCATTCACGGTTTCCTTTTCCAATGCAGATGACGGAGGTGACTTTCAAGGTTCCCTGTCTGATGAACTGCAAGACCCAGAAGGCCATGGGCCCTGTGGCCCCTAATTTCCACAGCTAAAAGGTCATGGTGAGACTCACCAGGAGGTAAAGGGGAGCCAGACAATGCCTTCAGATCGAGACTGTCTCTGTGTGAGCCCCCCAGCACCTTGTTTGGGTCGACTGTCTGTTCCCTGCAAACGTGGGAACTCTTTGTGGGAATAAGATGTCAGAATGCCATGTGTCGTTTCCATGTGGGCATGATTTATGCATTTGGAGAGGCCTGAGCACATTCGTACGATAAGGTTGACGTGAAACTAGAGATAAGTCTGAGGCTGGAGGATGAAAAATGAATGTGGTGAAAAATAGATATTTGTGTGGGTCTAGATGTGCGTAAGAGGAGGAAAGAGCAACAGGAACAGAGGACAGCGTAAGCAGTGACTGTGTGCTGCTGTGTGTGTATGTGTGTGTGTGTGTGTGTGTGTGTGTGTGTGTGTGTGTGTGTGTGTGTGTGGATGAGAGAAGGACAAGGACTTAAAAAAGAAAAGAAACATTTAAAGGACCATTCAAGAGAGAAAGACTGGCAAAAGTGTCTGGAAGCCTGGCAGCTATTAGACGCAAATTGTCTCATCGATCTCCCTTCGACCTGTTTGCCTCTCATTTCCCCTCCGAATAACACTCCTCCCACACGCGCGGCCTCCCTGGAGTCCCATCACTGTTCTTTACCCTGGGGGGGGGGGGGGGGGGGGGGGGGGGGGGGGGGGGGGGGGGGGGGGGGG
>JAVQIZ010136737.1:0-17070 GCA_036023535.2 Galaxias brevipinnis | reverse complement strand
AAAGGTAAAACATGGTCTCTAGTGTTATCAAGCCTTCCTTTCTGTATGTATGTGTGTGTATGTGTCTGTGTTAGTGAGTGTAGTGAGTGTGTGTGTGTGTGTGTGTGTGTGTGTGTGTTTTGTGTGTGTGTGTGTGTGTGTGTGTGTGTGTGTGTGTGTGTGTGTGTGTGTGCTATTGTATTGTAAGCTCTCAAACACAAACACACACATACATTCAGTGAGAGATATCAGGTGCAAAACACGCTGATGCTGACTGTATTGTACTGTATTGTGTGTGTGTGTGTGTGTGTGTGTGTGTGTTTGCACGCTATTGTATTCCTCAATGGTTAAACCTCACAGTTGAAGGGTTAATCTCCCACAGCCTCCCAGATCAATAACTAGACCCTGCTTTACAGTCTGCTAGGGCCTGCAGGGAAATTTGTACATTTTGTGTGAGTATGTTTCTGTGCAATCCATCATTCATGTTTGTGCGTGTGAGTGTGTGTCAAAGGCACTTATTCTTAAAGCTCACACATGGTCTTCCTCTTTCTGCATCTCCCTATATACCCCACTTTCTCTCTTTCTCTCTCTCTCTCTCTCTCTCACCCTCTCATGCTGTTCTTGTGATACAGCTCACTTCCATAGTTGCACTACAGGATTGGCCAATACATATCCAAGGACACTCAATCAATACCTCAATAACCCAAGGCAGGCTTACAATCTGTTCACACTGAGGAGACTTTTTAAGGCAAACACTGCTTTTCATTTCACTCAGTGTATGCCCACCAAGGACCAGAGCTCCACTGACACGTCTCACTTGTTCATTGACTTCCAAATAAAAGCTCTTTAGTTGTTTACTGATCAGGAACTTAAAGGTATAACAAAATATAATAGCAGCATCCCCTTTTGGCATTTGGCACTATCAATGTCTTCTTAAGCAAGGTCTTCTTCTGACCTGTTTTTGACCTGCGCTGTACAGTCAATGCTGTATATAGTTTGAAGATACAGTCCATTTGAATTCTCCCGAGTATAACGCCCTCCTTGTATCTGTATGAAGAAGGATCTTCAGGGTGAAGTAGATTGATTTTCTATGATCAGTGTTCTGACTTTCAGAGGCCAGTGTGCTAGACTGTCTTTGCATCCAAGGTGCCTCAAAAGGCTTTCTAAAGTAAGTTAGTCCAACTCTCTGCAGTCGTCTTCCCTTTGTAATAAAATACGTGGTCTGTGGATAGCTTTAAGAAGCTGTTACAGCTCACTTGATTTGTGATCACTTGTTTTGTAATGTGTGTTTTTTTTGCCTTTTACCCTCTGTGCAGTTTTAAATACCTTTTTTAAATTGCTTTATAAATTGCTTTTATGTTTTCACATTTTTATTTGTATGTAGCACAGCACCTTGTAAACCCGGATTTGAAAGGCGCTTTAGAAATAGAATGCACTTACGTTCTTTCTAAAGTGGGTTCAAACCTCCAAAGTTCTTCAAAAGTCGAACTCTGCTCCATAGGTCTGTTCTCTTAATACCAAATAGCAATGTCAAGATATCTATCATGTTTGACGTACAGTATTTGAAAAGAATCCCAATAGGTTTCTAGTTTTTTTTCCTTTTTACATCATTCAAATAAATCTATTTAATTGAAAAAGTTATTAGATCTAACTTTGACAAAAATGCATCTCCCAAATGTTTGCTAGGAGCCATTTGAAAACACCACAGTGCAATTCCAGTGAGAATAAATATAAGTATAACGTTTGCTTGGAAGTCTTGGGACTTAACCATTCCTATAGTTAAACGAAACCAGCGTTGTGGACACGGTTGAAATACTGCATGAAGGAATACCTGGCCCACCCTCTTTAATAACCCACTCCAGCCTGGTCAGTTGTAGTAGATGCTGTAAAGACTGTCAGCCCAACCTTGGAGCCTTTGTCTGGGGACTCACCCAGTGTCTGTCCAGCCAGCACCCGTCCATTCTCTCCGATGACGGCGCCCCGAGCGTATCTCTCGCTAGCAAACTGGACAAAGGCATAACCCTTGTGCACAGAGCAGCCAAGCACACGGCCATACTTAGAGAATATGGTCTCCACGTCGGACTTCTTCACCACGGTCGTGTTGAGGTTGCCGATGAACACGCGTGAGTTGATAGACTTTGGGTCGTTCTTGTTGGTAACGTTGCTGGTCTGGACCTTCAGAGACATGGCGCAGGTAGGGACAGCTCTGGAGCCCGGGAGAGGGGAGAGAGGGAGAGACAGAAAGAGAGTACACAGAGTTTAGATGGTTTTCGAGAATGACAGGCCTGTTTCTACTTCATTGGTCTAGTAAGAATGGACTGTGGTGCATATTTATCAGACTAGGTTATAAATGTGACTTAGCCCTAAGACTACTTTAAGGATGTGGCATACGTCTTTGCAGGAAAACTTCTCACACCAATTTATTATATGGGAACTGTAAATGAGCCGATGTATAACTTTGATTCAAACTCTTCATCTGCCTCTTCCCTTTTTTGATTACCCCCCTCTATCTATCTTGCTCAGCAATTCCCAGTGTTTCAATACTTAATAATATGTTCGGAATTCCTTGCTTCTTGAAAATGAGAAAGTGTGAGACACTTTTCTATAGGATGATTAGTTGATGTTCTTCTCTGTTTGCGAGTTAATTAATTTCCCTGTAGGTCCCATGGCTGTTTCGGGGGTAGAGGCATAGAAACACACACACACACACACACACACACACACACACACACACACACACACACACACACACAATACAAGGACGAAAGACTGAAATTAATCATGTTTGATTTCTTCTACTTCAACCGTCTGCACTCTGCACTGTGTCTATAGTGTACGGCAATACATAACAACAAATCACACACACACACAAATAGCATGTCAATAATCAATGGGGCAACACAGAAGAAAATCAGTGTATGCTCAAGGTGAGAGTAACTTTCCCAGCTTCCTTGACATTGTAGACAACACTTTACTAATCTATCTGTAAATCATGTCTGGCTGCCTTTTACTAAACGGCTCAGAAAAAAGGTCTGAGAACACCACAAGGACAAACCAGAACAATAGCTTTCTCTGAGATGTACAAAATAAGTTCAGGGTTTGTTTGGCGTGTGGAGGAGTATAGTAAAGTGGAGGTTTGTGGTTCTTTCAACATGACCTCTGTGTGTGTGTGTGTGTGTGTGTGTGTGTGTGTGTGTGTGTGTGTGTGTGTGTGTCGCTGTGTGTGTGTGTGTGTGTGGCGGTTATATTTTCACGGCCTGACCTCCATAGTGACAAAGTCATCCTAAACCCGATTGGTTGAACCCGGCCACTAATGAATCCAATAGAGCCTGCCCCTTTGGGACCTGAAAGTGGTTTGTCTCGGCCTGCCTGAGAGAATACTGTTACTGCGGATCTTTTTAAACAGAGATCCTCTGACTTCAACACACTGTCTTGAGCTGGCGGCACATACTCAAACCCACACAGCCCAGCATGTGGGAATGTGGGGTGTGTGTGCATGCAGTATGCACACACACGTATCGTGATGTATTTTGTATGCCCTTCAACACGTATGCGTGCATGTCAATGGTGCATAAAGCATTAACAACTGCCCTGTGTTGCCGTCGGCAGCTCAACAGGAGCAGGAGCACCTGTCAATCCATCATAACCCCCCAGAGCAGCGGGAGGCTAATACGAAGAGGCTGGCTAGCGCTAACACAGCTACGATAACACTCCTACACAGCCTGACTGGGAGCCCCGTGGGGCTAATACTAAGCTTTAAAGCTTAACGATTAATATTATAAATATAAATAATTAGGACTGGCCTTTGAGCTAACACAAAAACAGAAAATACTGGATATTATATGGTGAGTATACATAGCCTTGAAAGCTATTGCACCTACTTCCTACAGGTTATGTGGTTTTAGGTAAACTAAACAACTCATTAGAGGTCTCAACCGCTCTGCAGAAAGGTTTCTGTATAGTATACTGAAAGCACGGGGCTAAGTCCTATGAGTAAGACATGTGGCGGATATGTAGTGGAACTTTACCCCAGTGGCAAATGATTCACTCGCCGGCAGAATATGAAAAACTATCGGCGTATGCCTCGTCTCTGTCGACAATTCACCAATATATATATTCTCTGACTTGTAGACACAAAAGAGAAAGTGAACAAAGCCACGGCTACTATCTAAAATATATTTTTTAAAAGCATTGACTTCACATGTGGAATAAGGACACATTTGGTTTCTTCCCATGTTACCCTTGTTCAGCAAAGTTCAGTAAGCACCACAAGTAAGACCAATGAAAGACTCTCCATGTGTGAGGCAGCGATAAAAAAGCATCCTTGAACAAATGGGTAATAAGGAAGCCATTTTCCACGCTGAGGGACTAAGGCACTGTCTAATTTCCTGTCATAGGTGATGTCGTGGTTATTACCGAGCTGTTGTCTAGTTAATATATATCAGTGTTTGTACGTGTGCATGTGTTCTAAGCCATCATCAGACCTATAATTAGCGGATGCCAGAAGCAGTGCTACATCAGCTTGAAGGTCACAGTCCATCATCAAACCACTGCGACAGAAGGAGCACACACACACACACACACACAGAGAGAAAGAGAGAGAGGGAGAGAGAGAGAGAGAGGGAAATAAATAGATTGGCAGTCTGAGAATAACAGTGAAAATGACAGCCAGAAAGAAAAAGTGTGTAGGTAATAAGTGTTTGTGAATGTATGTTGGAAGTTAAGAATGTTTGACAAAATGTTTGGCACTGTGTTTGTGTGTGTCCGCGTGTTTGTATTGATTGTTCCCCCCCCCTGAGTTAATGGCTCTACCCTCTGCCAATAGCTTTGCTGACACCCTGCACAAGCGGTGACAGCCTCTTAGGAAATATACCTCTGCACAGCTATGTGTGTTGGAGTTGGTTCACCGAATGTATGTATATTCATGCAACTTGCAAGCAGGATGTGTGTGTGAGGGTATGTGTGTGTGTTAGTATTGTATAGTATTATGTCTCTGCATTAGTGCACTAGTATTTGTTTGAAGCCATGCTTGCTGAGACAGGTGTAATCCGTGTTGGATTGTAACAGATCACAAGTAATGTGGATTAGACAATACGATTACTATAATGAAGCACATAAAATCCTTCCAGGTTCATTTGTGACATAAAATGTCAAAATGTATGTTTAAGATAAAAAATCTTATATTATCTTGTTGATGTAAATTTTGGACATGACACGATTTAACCTTACTCATACGTATATATAATATGATGTCTTAGATTGAGGATATCGAAAGGCATTACAATAAGCCAAAACTATACAAACTTAATCCGATTAGATTGGATTCTACTTTAAGAAATGCAATTGATTATATTATTGAGAAAGTAATTTACAATCAGAACTTAATCATACTGTACATTCAAAGTAATCACCAGCAGCTATAAATAGCACTTTCAAAGAAAAACGTAATGTATGTTATTTGTCAAACGCCTCAAAGATTTAAATAAATCAGGCATTTATACAATTTTGTAAACAATATTGACATGTTTGTATACTTTACCGTTTCTTTAAAGCATCACTGTAGCTTATTAACTAGTCATTCTGAACCATTGTTTTCCTACTCTAGTCAACTATTTTGTGTAGCTCTCCCAAAACACAGACTCACTTACACACACACACACAGTTAACTTTCTTTCCCTGCTCCTAGAGCATTCATTAAAGCCCTCATTTCCACTCTAATCCATCTGCAATGGTGCTGAGGCCCCCCATCCCAAACACAAGCATGGTCACACAGAGTTACGGCTGCAGGCAACAGCAGTGGCAGAGGGATAAACCCAGAATGTAGCCTCACTCAAACATACACGCACTCATACACACATGCATGGACACACACACACACTCATACACATACACACACGCACGCACACACACACACACACACACACACACACACACACACTCTCTCACTGGACCACCAAGCTGATGCATAATTGAGTAGTAGTGCTGAGGACCCCCAAGCTAGGCCAGAGGCAGGCTGCCTCTCCATATCTGCTCCCCCACCACCAAACACACACACACACACGGTGCCACAGACTATGCCCACCAAAGGCTAACCACTCGACGCGCCCCGCACATTCCCCCGGCAGAATTAACTTCCAAAGCAATCTCCAATATTCAATGCAATATTGTCCCTGCAGCTCTCATTCTGTTCCTTTCTTGCCCTTCATCTCTCTACCATTCCTTATCTGACACTCTCCCTTCTTTTTCTCGCTAAGTTTCTTTTACTCTTTTCCCTTCTTATTTTCTCTCCCTAAAACTTAATTTCCCTTCCATTGCATTTCTACGTTATTCTTTTTCGTTCCCCTTTCTCTTTTTAGCTGATCAGTGTTTGTCAACTTCAATAGTGAACTGCCTTTTTTGGCCTTGGCAGACTGATTGACGAGTGTGCATTTATGTATATGTTTGAGCACAACCTGTACTGTATTAACTGTATGCATTCGTGTGAGTGTGTGTGGCTGAGATCTCGGCCACTACAAAGATTCCATCGTACGTAAAAAGTCTAAAAATACATTTCTTAACAGAAATACAAAACACATTCTACATTGTGATTTTATAACACATTTTTATATCACCTACTAATTTCCTAGCACATACCAATCTTCTACATATCAAACATAAGTATCTAATAGTATAACTAGATATATTTAAACTATCAGCTGACGATCTGTTTCTTGTCAGTCTTTTGTTAAAAACATGGCCATATCATAGTACAAGCATGTTTAACCAGCATGATGGGTTGTGAACAGGTAGTATAACCAAACGGCGGGTGATAAATATGACACACTCAAACCTTGCTGCATAGACAATAACCAGCAGCAGAAGACCATCTGTGACAAAGACACTAAAGCTTCAACGCAAACCGCAGTAAACCAGAACATAGAAGTCTACTCGTTAACACACAGCCTCAGAGGTCTGAAACATTTAAGCAAACTGGACATTTACAGCACACTTTTTTTTGCCAACAGTGTGTGATGTTTTACCATAACCGAGATTACCAATAGAAAGAAAATAGACTTACAGCCTTAATACTTGCTCCATTGACTATCAATAATTTGTTATTGTCATGGCTTGTGTTGCAGAGATGCAGAGCACATCAACAAATGATTACTGTTACAAAGGATTGCATAAACCAAGAACATCAAATAAATGGTAACTAGTTTACCCTAAGATCCTTTAAAAAAGGAAAGAGCCAAAATGTATGTATATATTACATCACTAATATAACTGGCATGGCATCCAATCGTTGTGACTAGATTTGAAACCGAACCAAGGAGGCCAAGATATCATTGGCTGAAGGGTCTCCAGGTGTTGCAAGGAGGTCTCTGTAATCAGCCATCTAATTGACTGAATCAGAGTTGATTGACAACAAGCCAATCCAATCACAGAAGCAGTTATTATGCAAATTAGGTTGGGATTGATCTGATCTCTACTGCCTATGACCAATTTCCTTCAGGTCACCATAGTAACAAAGGACCAGAATAGTAGTCAGGTGAAGTGACAGACGCGACAAGATCTTAAAAGTTGAATGCATAGATTGAGGTTTTCCCCTGTTGAAAGAGCTGGCTAAACAGATCACTGATCATTTAAAAAAAATAGGGAGCTTCCGGGCATGATAGCCAGCTGCAAGAACATGAACTATTAACGGTAAGACCGATTTTACTAAATCAAAGGATTACAGTTCATCCAGGAAACGCGTTGGTGTTCAATGTATAGTGTCTTACTGCTTATTATTACAACAATATAATGAACAAACCTCTTTAAATCTAGTATACTAGGTTTTGTACATAAAGCAGCTTAGGCCTTTTGCGTAACCTGAAAACCTCATTTGAAACAGTGAATGACTCTAAAAACCAATGTTACACCAAGGCACAAGTGCATAATGCCTACCACTCTCAGTCACTTCTCCCCAACTCCCCTCCCTTTTCCTCCCTACATCCTTCCCTCCCCCGTCTCAATCACTATGTTTTCCTCCCTCGTTTCTCGATGATGAACGAGTGGCTGGTCCATTCATCTATCTACAGGGCAGCTCCATCTATCCACCACTCCACGGCGCATAAAACACACACCAACAACACAAAGCCACGCACACACAAACACACACCAACAACACAAAGCCACGCAAACACAAACACACACCAACAACACAAAGCCAAGCACACACAAACGCACACTCTAAAAGCCATGCACACACAAACACACACTCAAAAGGATATACACACAAACACACACTCAAAAAGATATACACACAAACGCACTCTCAAAAAGATATACACACACAAACGCACACTCACAACGCTGTATAATTAGGATATACACAAACACACGCTCAAAAAGATATACACACAAACGCACACTCGAAAAGATATACACACAAACACACATTCAAAAAGATATACACACAAACACACATTCAAAAAGATACACACACACAAAGACCCAGTCTCTGCAGGGGAACAGGTTGTGTGTGAAGCGTAATTTGGTGCCTTGGCCCTGCCCCCTGCAATGCTATATGTGTCAACGCAGCACTGATTAAAGACTCTTCATTGGAAATCTATACATCCTTCATTAGATCCTCCATCTCCCCCTTTGTCATAAACATCAGACCACCCATCCCCAGAGAGAAGGATGAGGCAGGGAAGAGGACGGGGGGAGAGATTGAATACGGCACCCTCTTTACACCATCTACTCCATTTCCTTGTTCCTCGTAACCATCTCCCCTGTTTTTCATCATTTCCTTTTCACTTCATCATTTTGTCTATCATCCTCTCCCTTCTTCAGTCTGAACCCCTTTGTTCTTTAATTCTTCCACACAACCTCATCTCTTGCATTTTCCTCATCCCTCACTCCCCTCATCCTTTGATTGTTCCCTGGCGTCTGGAGTGGATTAAAAGGGTTTAGAGGGAATCAACAGTCGATGGAGAAAAAGCTAATAAGGTAGCAGAGACTAGGTTAATATCTTTCATTCAAATGACCTGAGAAAAAAGAAAGAGAGAGAGAGAGAGAGAGAGAGAGAGAGAGAGAGAGAGAGACTCACTAACATATTTATTCACTTTGTCGTGCAATTAGCTTTACTGGACGTTGAACATGTGTTCTTTCAAGCCAGTCATATTTGGCAGGAGACCTAGTCCAAGAGTGAAAATTGACAAAGTCAAATGCATCTGTAAACTTGTGGTTGACCTGCTGCCCAGGCTTTGGTTTGTGGGCAGGGACATGAGTAGAATAAAGATGGTGGGTGTGGTCACACAGTCATACACACAAACACTTGGAAACACATACAGTGTGGAGGGATGTTTAATTTACATTCCAAGTGTAGATAAGGAGTGGGCTAGCTACAGCCGGGCGGCCACAGGGCTGTTTTAATGACTTAGCTTGTGTCACCTGCTGTCAATTTCAATTTAAGCAGAAGAGCTCCCTAGTGGCTAATTTACTTCTACAAGATACAAGAAGTGTGTTGGTGGGTTTGGGTGTGCTTGTGTGCATGTGTGTCCAAGCCTATAGACAGTTGATTAGCAGTTCCCAGGAATGCTGTACGCATTGTAGGCAGCCCCACCTTCCTGTTGTTAGTCTGTTCCATCTCTAGTGTCCATTACACCGTCATGGCAGGAAAGAGATTCATCATCAACCTGTGAATCTAACGGCAGTGATCCTGGCTTAACACTGGACGCAAATTTAAACTATCATCATCTTTTATACACGTCTGATTAATCTCTATGACTGAACTCCCAGCCAACCACAGCCTTCCTCGCTTCCATCCCTCCTTCCTCCATGTGCCTTATCATATTCGTATTGGATCAGATTCCAGCTGTGCGGAAAGACACAACTTACACGTGCACCTCCTGTTACTCTGGGAACACACACACACACACACACACACACACACACACACACACACACACACATTCATACAGGGTCTACTCACTCCCCACCTTCATATCACTAAGATAGGAACAAGAAAACACATACACATACATCCCACATAGATCCCACATGCATTGGGAAAACAGTTCCATCCAGGTCGTTTATAGATTTTCTATACGATTCTTTCCCAAAAATATGCGTGAAAAAATTTATGTTGTCCCCATTCAGTGACTCTTTCCGTCCCTTAGTCCTAACATACCACTTAAACAAATGCTAAGTGAACGACCATTGGTAGGGAGCAGATATTTGCAGAATCCCCCATCAGGTACTGAGCAACAAACCCTAAATAGGTGGAAGCTGTGGTAGAATTGGGCAGCAGCAAGAGCAGCAGCAAAGTATGGTGCAGCAGTGAGCAAGAAGCATGGTGTGGTCCAGCAGTGGGCGAGCAGTTGTAGGAGCAAGTGTGTTGCGTGACTGTGGTTTAGTAGGCAGCATTAAATTATTGAGCGGATGCGACTGGTTGATTGATGTGACGTGGATAAAGCTGCATCGGAGTTGCCTGCCTGAACTAGCTCTGCCAAGGCATCACCTCATATCTTTGCGAATTATGGGGGATGTTTTTTTTTCCCCTTATGCTAAAGAAAGTAAACACTGGTCAGAACTATATTAACTACTTGCAATGTTTTTGTGTTATGCTTAATGAACTCCAAACTACTAATTGTAGGTTTATTTGCTGCTACACTGAAAAAAACTAGGGGTTATGTATATAACCCAGGTTTTAATCAGGAGAGGAATGAGACTCCTCTGTATGGGAAACGCTCTTAGAGCGTGCATCATTCACTGGACACTTATACCACAGCGCCTTGTAATCAACAAAGCTCGTGAGACTTTAAGAGTCACACACACCCCCGTCAGCTACTCTATAAATACAGTAGCAGACCCATCTCACTCCAGATTTGAATCCAGTCATCATTCAGCCATGGGGCAGACTTTAGAGGGGAGTCTCACTCCTCTGCTTATTAGAACCTGAGTTATATACATAACCCCTAGTTCTATTACAGTCAATACCTTCGACTCCTCTCTATGGGAGACATTGTACCACAACGCCCCATAGGTCGTGAACGTCGAACAACCCTGATGACCGGAGGTCCATCCTTCACTCCTGACCACCCACACTAAGTACCGCCTTCGCCAGAGAGGGCGTCGTCACACCCAATCTTTATCAAGATACAAAGGTGTGAGGCGTAGCCCAGCTAGCCGCAGCACAGATGTCCAAGACGAACACACCCTTGGAAAGCGCCCACTTGGAAGCAATTTTGCGAGTGGAATGTACGCGTATGACCATAGCTGATGCGCGTCCCATATCGCCATAGGCTAACTGAATAGCCTGCACTAACCACTTAGCCAGTCAGATTTTGGACAGCGCCTTCCCATGGAAGGGTGAGCAAATCAGACAAACTACTGATCCGTGGAACGGGATCCCCTTGTCCTAGCCATGTGACAGCGCAGTGCACGTACAGGGCATAGACACTCCAGGGAGCGCAAATCCGTATCGGGACGGAGCCAGACCACCTCGCTAGAGTTAAAGGTGTAAGTCATGCTCAGGACCTTCGGCACAAACGCTGAGTTTGGCTTTAAGGTCACCTTGGCATCTCTGGAGGCAAACTGAGTACACAAAGGTTGAACGGAGAGGGCCCGTAAATCAGTGGCACGCTTGGAGGTTGCCAAGGCCAACAACAAAGCCATCTTGAGTGACAATGCCTTAACACTGCAAGTGTCCATGGGCTTGAACAGAGCCTGAGACAGCCCATGCAGAACCAATCCGAGATCCCAGGAGGGAGTAAATGGCTTAGACATCGGGCGCAGCCTGCGTACACCTCTCATGAAGCGAGACACGGACGGGTGAGCACCAACAGTCTTTCCATCAAAAGCGACATGGCAAGCTGACAAGGCTACCAGGTAAACTTTGACTGTGGAAAAAGCTCTGCCGTTATCCAGTAGCCCCTCGAGGAAAACTAGGATACTCCCCATGTCACATTGGAACGACAAAGTCCGCACCTCGCACCAGGACTCAAACATGCGCCATCTCAGGTCACACAGAGACCTGGTGGACGCTGCTCTAGCGCTCTGAATAGCAGCGACCACCCTGAGGTGTAAACAGTTAGTGGTCAACCACAGCCTTTCAGGGGCCAGGCCTATATCCACCACTGCCAAATCTCACCATTCACCTAGGACAGCAAGTCAAGGATGCCCCCCACCACCAAGCTGTATATATCTGCCGCCATGGTTTGGTTAACCATCGAGGGGCTACTAATATCAGCGACAGACTCTGTGACCTCACACGGGCCAGCATAGCTGAGATTAGAGCGGTAGGGGGAAATGCGTAAAGCAGCCTGTCTGCAGGCCATGTGTGCTTCAGAGCATCTACGCCCAGAGGAGCGCCTGCTTCTTGCAGGCGAACTGAAGAGATCGATGGACGGTTCTCCGAAGTAACACCATATCTCTTGTACCATCTCCGGATTCAGGCGCTACTCTCCAGACGGGATTTCTCCCCAGGAGAAAAGGTCTGCACCAGTATTCAGGTGACCGGGGACGAGTCGCCCTGAGCAACATCAGGTTCACTGCACACCACAGCAATCAATAGCTGCCTGGCCAACTTGTGAAGTGTCCAGGAGCGGGTTCCGCCCTGTCGATTCACAAAAGCCACCACGGTCGTGTTGTCAGTTCTGACCAACACACCCTGGTTGCCCAGCACCATGAAAAAACGTTTCAGCACCGGTAGGACCGTGAGCAGTGCCAGGTGACTGATGTGGAGACAGCGTTCAGACATGCCCCACACACCACTCACCGGACGTCCCTCGCAGAAGCCCCCCCATCCTGTGATGGAGGCGCCTGCGTACAACAGGGCCCAATAGGGTGCCCGTCAGGAGCAGCGCTCTGTCCCGCCACCACGCCAGCGCGAAAATGCAGCGGTTGGGGACCCCCAGGGATAAATCCAGCGTCCTTGTGGAGTATAACTCTCTGGCTGCCAGCCAGTATTGGAAAGCCCGCATGTGGAGGAGACCCAGTGGGACTACTGCCGTCATGGAGGCCATAAGCCCCAACACACGCAGACAGGTCCTGACCGATACCCGTGAGCCTTGCGGAACACCAACCAGAGACTTGTAACAGATCTGGGCGCGGCCTTGTGAGAGAAAGGCGCAGTTCATTACGAAGCAGATAGTTATTCCCAGGAACGTAACGCACTGGGAGGGAACCAGACAACTCTTTTCGGGGTTCACCACGAAACCGAGGGAGGCTAGACGAGACAAGAGAACACTTTTGTGATCCATTGCCTCCTCTCTCGTGCCTGTGCACAAAATCAATCGTCCAAGTAATTGTGTACGCGCATACCTTGTGCCTTCAGCTGTGCTAGCGCAGGGGCCACACACTTGGTAAACGTTCGGGGTGCCAGCGAGAGTACGAAGGGGAGAACCTGGAACTCTAACACCTGACCTTTGAACCCCCCCATATTCGGCACCAGGAAATACCGCAAGTAGAACCCGCTGTGTGCCTCCTTTGGTGCCACGTACCTCACAGCCAATTTCTGTAGGAGAAAGCGTATCTCCTCCGCTAGAATAGGGGCAAGCTCGTCTGACACATAGGTCTGTAAGATCCCCACAAACCGAGTCGAAACTGGAGTCTGTACCTGCACTCTACGGTCTGTAACACTCATGCGCTCGTGGTGCATGCACACCACTGAGCCGCTGGGGAGCCCACAACCCTGAGCTGAGGTTTTGTAGGGTTTATTTTTGTGTTTAACATGTTTTTTCTGCACACTTGCCGCCCACTGGGAACACACAATTTATTACATGGGAACAATAACACTTGGCGCAGCTGATTGAGGATGGAGTGCCACCCCAGACAGTGTGCTTTGTGACTATATGGTAAATTGGACCCTGACTGCCCGTATCCGAGGGGTCCGAGGCTGCACCGACAAGATGCTGTTCCGCGCATCATGGCTGCTGCTGCCTCTTCCCTTGAGGAGTTAGACTGGGACCTCTTTGGCGCGAACCTATTCTTCGCCCATGGTCATCCGCGTTGGAATCCCACCGGGGCCTGCATACCAGAAATCTTGACGGCAGCACGTGGAAGGCAAGCAGGTGAAGCCCACGCTACCCCAGATGGAGGGTGAGAAGGCTTCGCCTTGTTCTCAGGCTGAGATGGGAGCAGTGCAGACAGGGCCTCACCTGTCAACTTCCGCTGCTCTATTCAGGTCGCCAGCTTCCCCACCGAGGCACCGAAAAGCCCAGCAAGGTCCAACGGCTCGTCGAGGAAAGCAGTCCTCTTTCAGCCGGGTCTTAGCAACGTCCAACTAGACGGAGCATTGCGCCACCACCGTAGCTACCATGGACCTGCCCGTCTGTGCTGACACTCCTATTGAGGGAGCGCAGGGAGAGGTTCGTAAGCATTCGGCTGATGTCCCACAACTGAGATGTCATCGTCCGGGGTGAACTCAGCCATCTCCTGCTGGACCACGGCTTGGTACGCCAGGAGAATTGAAACGTTGAATTGAAATGAATTGAAATGTTCACACTTCTGGCTGCCATGGCCGAGGCCTTGTAGGACGCCCCCAGCACAGAAAAAAGCTCTCTCTGCTGCTGTTCAGGGAGGCAGCCTCCTGAAGCATATGAGGAAGTAGTGGGGGACCTGTACACCATGACCGGCAGGCATGAGGGAAGAGGGGAGAGCTCATCTTCGGTTGGAGGGGCAGCCTCAGAAGAACCAGAAAACAGCAAGGCGCACAGGCTGTTAACTAACAGCCCAGGAGGTCACCGAAGCAACAGGAGGTGAGGTACTGAGGAGGCAATTTGCTAGCTAGCAACCACACGGGCGCTAGCTTAGCAGTAGCTAGCCATACGGTTAACGATGCCCCGCAGCCCTCTAGGCAAAACGGGGGACACCAACCACGTTGCCGACTACACTCGGGCTGATAGAAAACAGCAAGGCACACGATCGAAAACGGAGCACGAGCTGCTAACAGAAAGGAAAAAAACGTGCTGAATAACCACAATGAAAACTCCCGAGGAGGAACGAAGTGGCTAACAGGCATGGTGGAAAGGAACTAGCTCACCACCGGGAGCTAGAAACCTCGCCTGCTGTGGTGCTACATTAAGTAGCGCCACTGAAAACAGAAACGTTGATTGTTGATTGCAAGGCGCTGTTGTATAAGTGTTCAGTGAATGATGCACGCTCTAAGAGCGTTTCCCATAAAGAGGAGTCGAAAGTATCTACTAGAATAGAACTTTGCGAGTCAGTGCGCAGACTACGTTTTTCCTAGCTCAGCGAACACAGCAATGACAAACACCAGCAAACATTATCTGTGACTGATCTAAATATATGGTGGGAGGTAACCTAGCTATAGATAGCCTAAGTCCTCCCTTGTAATAGCAGAATACTGATTACTTGCATTTGTTTAAACTGATGACTTGTGGAGCTGTGAAGCATTTGTTTAAACTGATTGCCATTTTTACTGCTTGGAGTTAAACTGCGGGGCACCTGTATGTAGTAAACAAAAAGGAGCTTTTGTCCTGTGTAGGGAATAGCAAAGGTTTTAATTCTTGTTGACAAATGGGTCACACTGCAGACAGGATGCCTGAGGATAACGACAGGATGACTCTAAAGACAACGCTAAGCCTTTGATGTGTTTCACTTTGTATGCAGTGGAGTGCCTGGATACAGAGGAAATTCACACCTCTGACTCTGTCCAAAGGAGATGATAACATTATTCTGTTACCAGCTTTCTCATATAGTGTCTTAAACGCTGTGTGGGATGATCCTTTTGCAAACTCATTTGATCCTTTGCAGAAGTACCTTTTTTAAATAAAATACTTGTATTGAATTTTATTATTTGGTCTCGTGTTTAAAATATAGAATTTCCATAACATCCTTTCCGGTTGACCACTATGGGAAATTGTTTTGGAAAAAAATATGTATGGTAGTCAATGGTGAGAGACAACTTATCTTTTGAGACCGTTTGAATTGAATTGATGTTTGTAAATTTTAAAGATTCTTTTACACGTCAAAAAAGTTGCAGTTTGTTGTGAAACATGAAAGTAATGTTGAGTTTTGTGATAAAAATGAACTATGTCTCTTGTCTCGCACAGTGTACATCACCAGTCACTTTGGCACATTTCACAGGGAAAAAAAGTATTAAGAGGTGAAACTTATTACAAGTTGCCGATAAGAACGGCAGCTATGCCAAAGGAGAGTTAGTGGGTTCCGTTAGAGCTAGCATATGGGTCCATCTCTACAAGGTTTCAGTGAGTGTTAAACGAGTCATGTCAGCTAGCTAACATTAGCCCTTACACGACTGTTGGGTTTGTAATCTTTCTAATTACGTATTTTCACAGTCTTATACTTCAAAGGTTATATGACAAATTGCAACTTTCTTGACGTGCAAAACTATCTTTTAAATTGACAAACGTGTACTTCACGGCACAATTCATTCGAGATCAAAAGAAAAGTTCTCTAGTCTCTCGCCGTTGACTACAATATATGTTTCCGAAATTAGGTCCCATGGTGTTCAACCGGAAAGGAAGGACTTACATCTCCAGAATACTTCGACAAAAGCAAATCTTTCCTGTTCGCTTGGTTCTCTTTCGCTTGTTTGCTGAGAGTGTGATGGTTTACCTGTTCGCTACCAATTTAAGTTGGTGTTAGCTTACACCCCAATACAACAGGGGGAACCAAACGTTATGGATCGCAACAAAACATTACGAGTGGTTACGAGTTTTAAGTGTTCATATTTTTGAACTTCTTCAGCTAAGCTGCCCACAAAGTATTCATAGTTTAAGGCGAGACACAGTAGGCAAAAATTAAAGTTTTGAGATCCACTCGTCAATTGTCCGATTATTCATTATTTAGCTTTTATAGCAAGTATTCTTTAACCCTCTGAGACCGACGGACGCGCGGGCGCGTCCATCAGTCATCGTCTACCAAATCCGTCATGAAAAAAAAGCTATTGGGTTTAGAGACGATTTCTTTTTCTGTTTTAAACTAGAGGCCTGTAGCTTTAATTGAAGACCATTTTGGTTGAGGTATGTCGTTCGCATACTTTTCCACAGATCTACAAAAGTAGAGAACATTCTTTGCACGTCGCCTATCAATAGGTTGCATTGCCCCTCACCTTTTCAAGACTCTAAGTTCATAGCA
>JAVQIZ010136696.1:0-10024 GCA_036023535.2 Galaxias brevipinnis | reverse complement strand
TCCGTGGTCCTGGCTGCCGTGCCTCTCCCGGCACTCTGTCTTTTGTTGTGTCAGTGGAGCAGGGGCCGTGATGGATGGAGCGTCCAGCTCTCACTCCTCTCTCCACTCCCTCTTTCTCTGTCTCTCTTTCTCTCTCTCTCTCTCTCTCTCTCTCTCTCTCTCTCTCTCTCTCTCTCTCTCTCTCTCTCGCTCTCTCTCTCTCTCCCTCTCTCTCTTCCAATGGCTCCCCGGCCTTTGGCTGAAAGGCGGGCAAGGAGAGCGCCGTGACAGCGCCAAAACATCTTTATCTTCGTGGCAGTCTCTTTCACACTCTGCCTTTCTCACTCGCCTCCCTTTTCTGTCTGCGTCAGCCTCCTTCATTGGGAAAAGAGGAAGGGCACGGCTGTGAGAGACAGGGGTGACATGGAATGACGAAGAGGGAGAAAAGAAAAAGGAAGAGAGAGAGAGAGAGAGAGAGAGAGAGAGAGAGAGAGAGAGAGAGAGAGACATCACAGCCAGATCAGAGACTGAGACGACCAAAGTTCGGGAGTGTAAATGAAGACACCATCTCCCAGCCTGCCCCTGTGTTTGCCAGAACAGACAGCCCTCTCTACAGGGCTTGACATAGAAGTCAAAGCTACAGTGAGAGGTGAGTGGGAGGATGTTGCCAGCCAAGCAGAAAAAGAGAGGAAGGGTGAGAAAAAAGGAACAAGTCAACAAATATATCAGATGTGGGAGGAAAACAGCTGCTTTGTTCCCTTAACTATTCTGCTGCACTTTGATTCAAAGAAAGCAACGAAAAAAAGCACAGAGAGCAGAAAAACAAATTCTGCTGACAACAAAAGGTTGTTTACTGTCTCTTTGTGTTGTTAACGTCTATCCAGAGGGCGTTGTTTATTAAGGTAAAAGCTGCCAAAGCAGCTATCTTCACTACAGTAAAGTCATTGATCATGATGGTTGAATGTCTATTAGCAGTCAAAGTCCCAGTGAAAGACATATGTTTCATAGCTGATACTGAACTTCATAACTACCTGCATGCAAAACCATAGAAAGTGGTTTGGGGGATGTAATGGATGGAATTGGACGGACTAGGTTAACATGTCGTTTTTTAAACGGTTTAAAATAGTTGCCTATTCCTAACACAAAGCATAGCAGTAAATGGTGGGAAATACCATTGCCTAGATTTAACCACCATTTAAAATGATCGTATTTGCATAATATCACTGAAAAGTAACATATCCCGTTTAAGTGTTGGCAAAGCTGAGAGGGGAAAAGAACCAGAGAAAAGGATCATGACGTTAACGATCCGTGACACTTTGATTATCGTTATTAATCAGTGCTTTTCAAGCAACCGAATTAAATCAATATGCGGGAGTGAAACAAATTTCAGCGGGCCATTCGGATCAATCTGGGGGAGTTTTTATCTACATTAGTGCCACCGAGGCCCGCTCGTTAACTCGGAGCAGACAGCCTAGAAGATTGGTGCGCTTTCTAATTAGGAGGACATGAACTGAGGCGGCGGCCATTGCTCTTTCCTCAACCACCTACCAACTCATTTGCAATTCATTTGGTGTTTTGTCCCTTTCCTTTTTCTTTTGTCACACAAAAACACACATACACACAAACACACACACACACACACACACACACACACACACGTGCTTGTGTGGTCCGTGTCCCCTTTCCAGTGGGCTTTGCCCTCGGCACGGCGTCGCTCTGCGGGCTGCACCAGCTCTCGTATGCACCGAGGCCACTCTGGAGGCCCTGCGCAGCCCTCATCTCTGTCCCCCTGAATTAGCAGCGGTGACAGCTGTTCCACCCTGCTCTCCACAGGGGCCGGCTAGAGGGGGAAACGCTGGCCAACAGCTAGGAACGCCTGCTTTGTCCTCCGCGATAACAGACCAGGGCCATTCGTAAAAAAAACAAACACGAAAACAAAAGCGCCCTGAACTCGTTAATTTAATGAAAAAAAAAAAACAGGGTGACGTGTTCATTTATTACAGGCTTGTTCATTTCAGCCGGCGTAAGCGTGGCGTGGCCGTGTCCTGGGAGTGGGACCTGGAGAGAGGACGGCTCCTCTGCTCTCCCTCTCCTGTCCTCTGCAGTGGCCAGACGTCAAAGCAGCAGACTGAGAAAAGTGCAGCCCCCCCCCCCCCCCCCCATCCTAGGAGAGGAGAGATGGAAAAAGAAGTACTGAGATGTTTGTGTGTGAGTGCAGACCGAGGAAAGAGTGAGGATCAGAAACTAACGGCAGAGTGCAGTGAGGAGAGAAACACAGCCTCTGCATCACCGTGATGGACCCCGTCATCCCTCTCTCTTATTCTCTTTATCCTCTCTCTCTCCCTCCCTCCTGCTTTTCATTGCCTCCCTGTAATAAGGGCGGGGTGTAAAGTTCACTCCGGCCTAATTTATCACTCTGCTCCCGGCAGCTCTGAGGAGTCATTAGCAACACACACTGACACAGCACTATGGCCTGCTCTCCACTCTCATTCATTGTCTTTTTACAGGGAGGAAGCGGCGTCCATTAATTACCCCCCTAAATCATCTCCCCCGTTGGATGTGCCGGGGCCGGGGCCGGGGATATGCCGGGGCCGGGGATGTGCCGGGGCCGGGGCCGGGGATGTGCCGGGGCCGGGGCCGGGGCCGGGGATGTGCCGGGGCCGGGGCCGGGGCCGGGGATGTGCCGGGGCCGGGGATGTGCCGGGGCCGGGGCCGCTATAGGGCGGAGTGGCGTGGACAACGGCAACAGGCCCATGCCGGACCACCATCCATCCAGTGACGGACGGCGGCTGGAACAGAGCGTGCGGTTGTTTGGTACACAGAGTGAGGCGCGGGACACTCGCATACCTGCACACGCTCGGCGTCAGGCAGGTGCTGGGGGGGGCCTTGTTGCCCTTGTAAGGGCACAGAGCAGCAGCAGCAGCCCTCACTCGGTGTTTACTCTCCCAGGCCGCCAGATGTACTTCCTGCTTCTAACGGCTCTCCTAAGTACAGAGACGGCCTCCTCCTCCTCCTCCTCCCCTTCCTCTCCCTCCCCTCCCCCTCCGCTCTCCCTCGGCTCATGATTAATGGCCAGCACTTGGAGCCGCATGTGCTGCCGACTCTCAGCTCGGAGACGTCTTTCCGGGCCCCGACATTTTGTATCCGCGGTGAAAAATGAGCTTCTTTGGAGTCGTTTATTACGCTGTCCCCTTGGCCCCCGCGCGCGCTCTCCTCTGCATATGCCAGAAACTCCCAGAGCCTCCTCCTCCTCCTCCTCCTCCTCCTCCTCCTCCTCCTCCTCCTCGCCCCGCCGTGTGTGGCTGTCCGTGTCACCCTCCCTCCCTCGGCCGCCGGATTCGTTCTCCCGGCGGCGCCACCCTTAAAGAGACGCCGTTAGGGCTTGTTACGCCTCCGGATGAGCCAATTGAGAGGGGAGCTGACAGGCGGAGCGGGAGGGATGGCCGCCATCCCACGCGAGCGCCGGGAGAGGCCTGCCAGAGAGAGAGGGAGAGGGATGGGAGAGAGAGAGGGAGAGGGATGGCCCTGTTCCCCCGCTGCGGAGGGGCCCGCTGATATGACAACACTTCAGCAATCATTGTTCCCCCGTCAAAGTTATGGCTGTAATTTGACCCGTCTGCGATTGGAGTCCATTTGTCTGCCAGTGGTGGGGACATTCAATCAAGCAAATCGACACGCGCAGAGGGCAGAAAACAGGCCCGCAACCACACACACACAGACACTCACACACACACACACACACACACACACACACACACACACACACACAAACAAACACACACACACACACAAAAAAACACACATGCACTTGCACACACACACACAGACTCGCGGACCCACACATTCACACGCACTCATTCCTCGCTACTCAGCACTCTCTCAAGGGCACGCTCCAATAAAGCAGCATTGGAAAACAGGCGTCTGATGGATTGGGCCCAGAGACAGCGGTGCAGGCAAATCCCCTAATGTGGCATAAATAAGGCGGGCGCGCTCCGATAGCTCTCCACAGACAATGTAAATTATATTGTCAGGCGCAGTCACTTCCCCACTCGCGCCGCACCTAACAAGAGTCGCCCGCCAAACCCTGACAAGGAGAGGAGGAGCGACCTGGGCCAGGGAGAGAGGGAATTAATTAATGTGCAAACACCTCCGCCGTCCCATCTATACCGGCACACACACACACACACACACACACACACACACACACACACACGCACACGAGGGAAGCACGCACACAGATGTATGTGCCTTTGATTTATCTCACTCTCTCCCTGCCCCCCCCCACCACCACCCCTCTCCCCTCCCCGCTCCCTCCCGCCCTGCTCCCCGTGTGAGGCTCGGTGAAGGTCGATGCGACAGCTCTGGCGGGAAAACAGAAGTGAGGTGCTCAGCCATTTCGGAGCTGCTGCTCCCTCCGTGTGCGCCCCGGGGGGCCTCTCCATATCCAGGGGGGCCTGTCAGAGCGACACCAAACAGACGAGCGGTGGCCGGTAACTAACGGCGGGAGACACACGCCGGCCTCCATCCCGGTGAAGAACGTCCCAGGACAGCCCTTGGAGCGCTCTAATAACTCGTGGAGTCCGCGGCCTGGAGACGGACCGGGGAGCGCTTTGTTCACTTTGGTCCAGCTGAGCGGGGGGCTGCTTCTCCTCAGCGTTTTGGCGCGTTACCATATATGTCCTTCCTGTCCCAGGCAGCTGCTCTGTGTCAGCGCGGCTCCAAGGCCCCGTCGGCCCCGTCGTGCCTCAGAGAGCCTTGCCAGAGCGGTGTCCTTAAAGCAAGGCCGAGCGCCGGAGCACTACGGCTGGGCCGACCAAGGCCTCCCGAGTCCATCTTTACCCCATGTGCTGTGAAGTAGACGAAGCCATACAGAGATTATATATGTATGATAAATAAAAAAGAGCTTTGATGAGCCAACGATAAACAGACTTTAAACAGCTGAGCAAAGAACAACCACGTGTCAATGATTCTGAAACTCTGTGGGGAGGGAGATGATACTCCCCCCGCCTAGCTACACACACACACACACACGCGCGCGCACACACACACACACACACATACACCATAAAGCAAACAAACGAAACAGACAAACAAACATGAGCGTTCCGCAGACGTTTTCACCGCACAGCCTTGAACTCCGCCGACACCGCGGCGGCTAGCTCCCTCACATAGAGGCAGCTCTGCCCTCTCTCTCTCTCTCTCTCTTTCTCTCTCTCTCTCTCTCTCTCTCTCTCTCCCCCTCTCTCTCTCTCTCTCTTCTCTCTCTCTCTGTCAAGCCTTTTCCTCCCCGAGCCGGGCTGAAAAAGTGTTTCCCAACGCTGACAGGCAGAATGGATGGCCTCCATTACGTCTGGCTACAAACACATTCCGCCCGGATGAAGGGGCCGTAAATTATCCGCTGAGCCGAGCAGCCCGGGACCCGAGCCCAGCCAAGAAACTCCCCCTTTCTAATGGGGTCAGCCCATCCGCGCTCTGCCACGCACTGAATCACAGCCCTCAGCACAACACACACACACACACACACACACACACACACACACACACACACACACTGTCACCTGTGTGTGTGTATGCGTGCGCGTGTGCGTCTGCATCTTTGAGCGTGGGCATGTGTGTGTGTGTGTGTGTGTGTGTGATAGAGAGAGCGTAGCCGCGTCGTTTGGTTTGTCTTTCCCAACGTGTGGTGCCCGACCGTAATCCTCTTTTTAGCTCGCTGTTTGAATACAGCTGGTGGTGGGGGTGGGGGGGTGGGGGGGGGTAGGTGGTGTCCCGTCACAGCCCCGTCCACGGGAACAACGGGCCAGGGTCGCACCCCGGTGTGACACTCCGCACACAGCCGTCGTCCCGTCGTTCCAGGGTAGCTGTGGAAACGTCGTCAGAGCGCCAGGTCAAACACAGTTCACATGACACAAGTGTTTTTGAGTCAGCCGGTGTCACAGGCCCTGCCAGGCTGACACGCCGGGCCCCGAGGCGGGGGCGCAAAGAGAGCGCTGAGCGCCGTGCGTGTAAATCATTACACCTGAACGGTAACATGTCAGGCAACAGAGTGTTCTCACAGGAGAGACGTGTTATTTAGGAGGCATGCGACCCCCCCCCCCCTCTCCAGGAGAGATAAGGATCGGGGGGGTGCTCTCTGTTTTTCTTGGCAGTGGCTGCCCTCAGAGCACCAGAGGGAAGCGCTCCCTTGGCGGGGGCCTCACTCTGTGTTGTTTTTCCACCCGTTTATCTCAGGATTGCTGTGCCCGTGGGGCACGTGGGGGGGGGTTAGTTTTGAAAAACGGTTGCGGTCCTAAATGAGGGGGCCCATGCCCATACGTCATGTTTATTTGTGTGGGAATGCGCTGTGGTAAAATGCAGGGGTTTGAAATGTTTATTGTTTGTGTTCCCAAATTGAGAGTTACCTCTGCTGAGTGGCTGTGTGTGTCAGTGTGGGCGTGTAACGTGTGCATGTTGTTGCTGGATGTGTCTTCGTGAACATTCTGTCCAGTAGCAGCTTAAACCCCCTGCAGACACGCACACACACACACACACACACACACACACACACACACACACACACACACACACACACACACACAGCCCCCCTCCTGCCGGTTAGCCAGCTGCTGAGGCCAGTGAGACGGAGTGGGCCAGGTCCCATTATACCTGGGCGCTGACAGGTGGAATGAGGTCAGCCCTGTCGGCCAGGGGCGGAGAGGAGGGGGGAGGAGGGGGGAGTCTCTTTCATCCTCCCGGGTCTGAGTGACAGGCAGGCCAGCTGTGCTGCTGGGTGATGGACACACCGGGGCATGGGGGGGCTCGGGGGCACACACGGAGGAGGACGGGGAGCGCATGCCAACAGAGCGCCAGCTTCACGTTGCTGTGGAGACGCACAACATGTCACACCCGTCAATAAAAAAAACGCTTGACTGGTGCCTGACAGGGACGTCGAGAAAAAAAAAGTATTGTGCTTTGTTCGATTTGTTGTTTCAGCCGTGCCAGAGATGACTTTATGCTAATCGAAACGACACTAATAGCATTTCTATCATGAGCTAGCTCAAACAATTGATTGAGTTTACATCCCACTAAAATAATCCAACACATGCAATCACCTGCGCTCCGGACTTTTTCACGTGGCCAATCCGTCTGTCGTTTTCCTGAGACGTTTTGATGGATTGGAAACAACGGAGTGCAGTGAGAGGTCAGAGGGCAGCCCGGCTCTGGTGTCTCCTCTTCGATCTCGACACGGCTCCCCGCCGCGGGGGAGGGAGGACGTGGTGTAGAGCAGCACTTCCTGTCCCGCAGGGCTTGGATGTCTCTGAAACAGGAAGTCTTCATCTCTTTCTCTGACTGCCTGTCGTCACATGTCTCCACCTGCGAGCTGCTGCTGACTGCTTCTAACACCCTCTCTATACCGTCAGCTCAGCACTGTGTTTACTAGCGTGTCTGTTAGCGTCTGTGGTAGAGTGTGTGTGCATGTGTGTGTTAGTGTGTGTTTGTGTAAGTGTGCTAGTACACTGTCATCCACCCGTTCTCAAAGGTCAATGTCCCTGTGGCATGCTTTCATACTCTTTGCAGCCTGACCCCCTGACCTTCCCTGCTGGCCGTTCCTCCCCTGACTCTGTATGTCTGGTCCTGGGTCAGCCCACCCGAGCCACCCCCCTGGCTGGTCCTCCCCTGACTCTGTATCTCTGATCCTGGGTCAGCCCACCCGAGCCGTCTCCCTGGCTGTCAGCACCATCGGCCCGTTAAGCCCATGGCCATTAATCAGGCGGTAAAGGAAGGCTCAAGTTTATTAGGCTGAGGTAAAACAATCCAGCGCCTCAGTCGACATGCTGAGACTTTCAGCTCCCCGCCTGGTCTCTGCTGATAAAGCATGCGTGCTTGTTGGATTATCTGTGTGCATGTGTGTGTGTGTGTGTGTCTTTGTGTATGTGTGTGTGTGTGTGTGTGTGTGCGTGTGTGTGTGAGAGTGTTTGTCCCTCTTCCCTGTCTGCCAACCCATGTCATATCCCCAGTGCCCCACCTTGTTGTTGCCCTCCAGGTCCTCATGTGCTGATAAAGCCGCTCAAACTCACACCTAGCTTAGCGATTGGGTTGGTGACAGGTATTCCGGGTAGAATTTGGTACATTTTGCATTGTAATACTTGAATTGCTCTAAGAGAGTGAACGAATTGAAAGAGTGAGACATAGCGTGTATTACAGTGTGTGTGTGTGTGTGTGTGTGTGTGTGTGTGTGTGTGTGTAAGATAGAGAAAGAGAGAGAGAGAGAGAGAGAGAGAGAGAGAGAGAGAGAGAGAAAGAAAAAGAGACAGACAGACAGACAGACAGACAGACAGACAGACAGAGAAGGAGAGAGACTGGAGAGAGGTGTTGACCCTGATTCTCTGTGACTTGCTGATCCCTGTTAGACCTGCTTGGTTGTCTCTGCAGCCCTTCTGTCTGTGGAGCTTCCTCAGCAGGCAGGCAGCCACACACACCACACACACACACACACACACACACACACACACACACACACACAGACACACACACACACACACACACACACACACACACACACACACACATACTCACACAGCCACGCACACACACACACACACACACAGCCGGCCGGACAGACAGCTCGGCCCATGTTCCCTCTCTCACACTGTGTCCTGTCAAACCAATGGGACCACCTCGAGCCACCATTTGACATGTTCACCAGGACGACAGGCCAGTCAACATCCCCCTGCTCACATGACATTTGCACATTTTTATCTGGCTGGTCTTGCTGTGCCTTCGCTAATGACCACACACACAAACAAACACACACACACATGCATCCACACACTTACAGACACATACACACACACACACACACACACACACACACACACACACAGGCGGTCAGATATCAAATACAGACATACAGACACAAATGCTGTACACACGTTGGAAATCATGATTGCAACATGAAATGTACACATGCAGTTCATACACGGACACACACATGTACGGTAAACCTCCCAAACACATACAAACATACACAAACACCCACACTCACACACGCACACACACACACACCAAATGAGTGTGAGGGGCCAGAAAGCGCTGAGGTATTTGCTTGTGTCAGTCTGATGTGCAGAGTGGGGTTTCGGGATGCTAAGCAGGATTACATCAAACAGACAGGCCTCTTCTCTGGAGGTCTCCGTCCTGCACTCCTCCCCTCTCCTCCTCTCTCTCCTGCAGGTAATTAAAACCTGGAGGCCTCCCACCTCCCACACACTCCCAACCCTAAATATTGATAAAGAGGTTCACAGGGTGTCTCTCTCTCTCTCTCTGCTGCCAGGACCTTGGGCTATTCACCCAAGCAGAAAAGCTGTCTCCACCAAGGTCTTGTTAGTGTTACTGTACTGTCAATCTGGTTCTCTCAGACACATAAGCACACATAAACACACACACGTATACACAAGAACACACACCCGTTAGTTCACAGTACAGGTAACCCAGTGTGAATCATAAGTATTGTGTATACTTTTCCTCCTGTCACTCTGTCTGTCTGGCCGGCTGTTGCTCAACCTGGAATCTTTACGTTTGTCGTACTTTACCAGAGAAGACAGACCTGTCTGTGTGTGTGTGTGTGTGTGTGTGTGTGTGTGTGTGTGTGCGTGTATGTGCGCGTGTGTGCGTGCGTGTGTGTGTGTGTTCTAAATAACAAAATATATCATCTATTCCTTGACACATTGTCTTCCATTCTCTTGCCTTTGTTCTACTTGAAAGTCATCGTTTTTGTGGCCCACCATCCTCAGAGGACCTGTATGGGGTCTACCTGTGATTTTAATGACAACCCGCAAGGACAATCTGCCAAGTCGACCAGCCCCTCCATCGCAAGTGAAAACAAAAGGCCTTTGTAGAAATGGCAGTGACAAAATACAGAATGAACAACCGGCATGCAGGCAGGAAGCCAACAGCGGCTAGGAGCGAGCGTCAGAGAAAAGGGGGAAGAGAAGCAAGCCACACACACTCACAGCAGGCACGGTAATTAAAGCGCCTCAGACAAGGCTGTCCCTGTGACGCTGCACCG
>JAVQIZ010136678.1:0-14470 GCA_036023535.2 Galaxias brevipinnis | reverse complement strand
AAAATTTTCGAATTTGTTTTTATTAATAAACGTTTAGTAAGTAACACAAATTTGGAGCATTCACTGTTTAATCACTTGATTTAAAAAAAACTGAAAACACGTTTGTCCTGCCTAATATAAGCACTGCCCCACTTCCAATCTTACTTGGGAATGGTACGTTATTAAGGACTGACAGGCCGCACACGTTTCATGGGTTAGCTTAATTTTTCCATACAACAGTAAGAGTAAGGTTTAGGTATAAGAGCCAGTGCTGGAGAAAGGTCTGGCACCATCCAAAATAGAAAAAAAGGCTGTTTCTTTAAACCAATCACAATCGTCTTGGACGGCACTAAAGCCAGGACGCAGCAACGGTGCCCTAGCAAAATAGCGTCGGGGGGAACTTGTTTTGGTGGAACAATTGCAGGTCAAGAGGCGAGCCCTGGCATTAAATTGGTTAAATCCTCACCAAAGAAAATTCCACATAAACAATAAAAGAGGTATGTCAACACTGTAATTCAACTTTTAACGGTAAATATGACAAGCAGAACTTAATCCTCTGTCTCCCAGAGGTGAAGCCTGTCTATACTTCTGCTCTGGAGGGGCTCACCAGTGATGGGAGGATCGGATCAATTTAGTGACTTGGTTCTTCAACTCTAGTTCAGTAAAAAAAACTACTCTTTTTGCGAGTCTTTTCGTTCATTTCGTCCATTGGACAGGGGGGTAATGCACTTAAACTGACGTGTAATGACCCAAAAAGGTCTGATTAATAATCACTTATGAACGTAGTCATAACTTAAGCATAAATCAGTCACGTTACAAGTGACTCAGACCCTAAGGGTGAACTACTAATTTATGTTTCATTAAGAGAAATCACATTGACCTATGAAGCCATATGCCTGGTATTGTGCTGCTTGTTGCATTTTACATGTTTGTTGTCATACTGAGGTTTCTTGACCCTAGCATTGTGATCGAGTAGCCCTTTCAGGCAAGCCAAGTCCGACCCGGGAATAACCTATTGACCCTTTCACTCCAACGGTTAAACCGGGAATAACCCGGGTCTGGTGTGAAAGGGTTATTACCGACAGAACTGGTGAGTCAGGTTTGTATGTCTATTCACTCGCACAAGCTTTTTCAGTTCTTTCCACACATTTTCCATTGGATTGAGGTTGGGACTTTTTGTTGACCCCTTTAATACCTTGACTTTGTTGTCCTTAAGCCATTTTGTTGTCCTTAAATCACTTTGGCTCATCAAAATACACACTCGTGGCATTCTTTCTACAATGGAAATCAAATATTCCCAACACTGTTGCAGAAGTTTTATAAATGTTTTGCATTTGTAGGTTGCCTTGCTTTGCCCTTTCTATCCAGTTTATCCCAAACCAGCTCGATGGATTTTAAGTCTAGATACTGTGCTGGCCATTCCATTATTTGAAGTCTACCATCTACCTACATTCTTCTTTTCTAAGGCAGGTTTGACATAGCCTTGAATCCTGTGCAGAGCTAGTGTTTTCACATCCTATAATATCACAAATCACATCTGTGTAATCACCTCTCCTAAAGGGCTTGTAGCGTGTTTTTGTTTTGTTTTTTGCTTCAACATGGTCCTTAATTGCCCTGGCCTTCAGATTCTTCCATCTAAATTTCACTTGCTCTGTGGTCCTCTTCTGGCCAGACGCATGGCATTCATATTCTGGGTGATTTCTACCCAAACGTTTTTTTCTCTTCTCGTTAGTCACTTCACCCTTGATAGAATTAAAACATTCTACTATTGAGGCATAATGGAACAGTTTTATCACCTAATACCCTCCAGCAGTGCCTGGGTTTCGGCAACATTGAAATTAGGTCCTTTTGAGTCCATGGTTCCACCTCTTTGCTGTAGATAGGTTGCGTCTCAATACCCATACTACTGTACTATATACTGTATTAAGCCAGAAAAATATTTAGTATGTCCCAATACATAGAATGTCAAATGCAGTATGTAAAAAATATCAGGATGTCCTGCATCCGGTTGCATTTTGCAGTGTACGAGCCAGCATGCTTTTCTTTCTATTCTAACCCATAATGCTCTGCGAAGCGGAAGATACGTCACCTCGACTCTCCACCCAAAAGGAGTTTCAAATTTTGCACTACAGACTGCGACACATGTATGAGCACGAGGGTCAAAGTTCAAGTCAGAATTATGACTTAAGTAGTATGTCCCATTTGTGTGTCTACTACATGCAACAGTACGCACTTTGTAAGAGTGGCTGCAGTACCTTCTAAAAGTAAAAAGTAGTAGTATACGATTTGAGACGCAGCGATAGAGTTTTTATGCCTTGGGCATAATTGATTTAATTCATCAAATCAGCTAGTTGATGTTCAATGTGTGTGTATTTGAAAAGACCAATTACACTGCCATCTCATTCAGCTTTTCTCAGAGGACTTACAGAGAGGCACGGACATGGCAGGTATTGACCACCGTTTTGGTAGGAGAAGGTACCGTCAAAGGGTGTACTATGAGCATACATAATCACTGGAGCAAGACACCACTGAAGAACTGTATGCTTGTTTTTGCTTTGGAAGTGCATCTATACATCTATATCTACATCATCTACATCTATACATCTACTTCAACGCAGAACCCGAAGGAGTTACACTCTGCTCTGCACTTCTATGCAACTGGGACTTTCTACCAAGTTGTTTTGTTGGTGACAATATAGGATGGACAAATCAACTGAGTAATGTGGTGAAAGCTGTGTCAATCGCATTGGCCAATCAATTTCTTTATTTCCAAAGGATGACCAGATTGCCCAGACCAAGCACAAGTATTTTCTTTTGGGAACATGCCCAATACTGTTGGGGTTATCGACTGCACTTGTGCAAATACAAGCACCTCAGGAGAGGGAATGAGATTACGTCAACCGACAGAGGAGGCACAGCATCAGCATCCAACTTGTGGGCGATGCTGACCTCATCATCACAAACTGCGTCATGAAGTGGCCTGGGTTTGTCCATGATGCGTATATCCTAAGGGAGTGCGCTCTGTACAGAGAGCTCCAAACCAACTGACCAGACAGCATAACGTTAGGAGACAGTGCCTATTCACTCCTACCATGGCTGATGACCCCTTTTCTTGCACCAAACGCCTGAGAAATCACGCTTCATCACTGTCCATTGCAAAATAAGATGTGCAATTGAGTGTTTAAATTGCATTTTGAAGCGGCGCTTTGCATGCCTTAACTACTTGCGAGTAGAACCACAGCGAGCGTGCAACATAATACTTGCCTGTCACAACATCGCATTGTGTTCAATCCTGCACAACATTGCTACCAGGCCCAATGTCCCTCTCTGTGATGACGTTTATGGTGCACCTGATTAGGTTGAAGTCGCAGACCAACCTCCAGCCTTCTCTGAGAATGAGGGACTGACTATACGTGCAATAAGGGATGATGCAATTGTTACAAACATGTTTTTACTTTACTGGCATTGTTAATGTTAAACAAATCAAGCGTAACACCAAAATAAATATATATACTGCATACTACATGATGAAAAATATGCTTTTACCCATTTAAAGTTTTATTACATTTTGTTTCTGAAATCCACCCTGAATCCACCCTTCTGCTGGGATCAGGATTATCCAGATTTTTTGGGATCATAGGTATCCCAAACCTACTAAAAAGTTATGAACAACACATACTGAAGGTTTGATCCAGATCGAAGCCAAGAATGAATTACATGATCTAATCCAATTTCAGAATCCTTTTTTTAACAACCCATTTTCAAGATTTGATCCAATTCGATAGCTGACATCCAATCAGATTACTTCTGAACAACTGGGCCATGGTGTTAAGACTTGGGTATATTGTTTAAACAGATGACTGTGCACTTTTAGGCATTTGGAAAATGCTCCCAAATGATGAACCAGACCTGTGGTGGTCCACATTTATTTTTTCTGAGGTCTTGGCTGATTTATTTAGATTTTACCATGATGTCAAGCAAAGAGGCAATACGTGTGAAGGAAGGCCGTCAAATACATCCGCAGGCACACCTCCAATTGACTTAAATTATGTCAATTAGCCTATCAGAAGCTTCTACGGCTAATCACATCATTTTTTGTGAAGTTTCCCAGCTGGCTGAGTCAACTGAATATATGTAAACGTCTGATCCACTAGAATTCTGATAAAGTGAATAATAAGTGATATAATCTGTCCAACAATTTTTGGAAAACTTACCTGTGTGATGCACAAAGTAGATGTCCTAACCGATTTACCAGAAGTTTGTAAACATGAAATATGCGGAGTGGTTGAAAAATGTGTTTTCATGAATTCAACTTACACATAGGTATCCTTCCAACTTCAACTGTACATGCAAAGTTTTAATTTCTATGTAAATTGTGTGGATAGCTACTTTCAGTGTGTTGCAACATTGATTTGGTTTGTCAAGACCATTATATTAATATAAACAATATGTGTTAATTAAATTACAGCCTCATAGAGCAATTATCCTGGTTGGAAAATATATTTTTTTTATCACGTTGTGAAATATGATTGTCTTAACTATCTTAAACACAAAATTAATCAAATGAAAACAAACAATATATGGACTACTTTGTCAACTTTGCATAGAGCTAACATTCTAAGTCTGTTTTCCCTGCTTGTCCATTAATCACTTAAACGCTCGTAACATTTGAACAACATATGCAATGTCTAAATGTCTAATCTGTTTGCAGTTATACATTCCCCACATAATTGCGAACATAGACACTTTTTATCGATATATCTTGTTTACAAATTGGTTAAAAACGCTGGTCCCAAAATATGGTGGCCAAGGAATACCTTTGTAAAAATAATTTTGTGAAAACTTTCCGAGAAAGGATGATTAACATAATATATTACTATAGATATTTATATTATTTGAAAGTACTTCTGTTCTTCAAAATGGTTTATGTAGCCTAATATGAACATGCCACTTCCCATGCAAAATGATTGCATGATGGATAATTAAGATGATTGATTTTCTATAGACATATTTTAGATGGTGCAGCTATCTTTTAAAATAGAGGGTGACGAAAAGGATATGAATAAGGATATTTATTTATTTAGTCCTTGCTGCTTGTCTAGGCTTCTTCGCGAGCAGCGAGCGTTGTAACGGTGTACTGCATTACCTGTCCACTGTCCCTAAACGGGTACATAATAAAAAGATTACAATGGATGGACAGACGGAGAATAACATTGAAACCAACGTTATGCCTGCCTGCCAGCCAAATCACTCCATGTCAAGGGTCCAAATGTCATTTTTTTTGAAGAGGGCGCCGTTTCCTTCACATGCTGACGTTCTGTGCAATCATGTGATGAAGCCCTCTCGCTCCTTCCCAGGGTTCAATGAGCGTTGTTTGCCCCACCCCGTCTCTTTACCGCTGTCTATCTCAATGTAGCCTACTATTCCATTAGAAAAAGGGGAAATAAAATCTTCCAAAATACGTAATTCTTGTTATTAACCTTCTACGATTAGTCCGGGCGGGACGGCCCTCGTCGTGGTATGTGCTGTAACAACCCGTGCCATATTTGAGAATGTATGTGCACATGTAGTGTCCAACCATTTGGAGTGAAAAAGGAATTCAAAACTGAGTATGACAGCGGACTGTACCTACAAGAAACGGGAAAATTCGAATATTTTGCTCAATGTTATTACGTTGAAAGAAATCGGAACCAAGTTTGAGCTGTGATCGATTTGCTATTTTGAGGCTTGGTGATGTGTGGGGGCATACACATTTCAGCAACAAAAGCGAAGACACAAGGCCCTTTGGATTGAGAAAAAACACCAAGGAACATCCTTCTCAAATAAGGGGGATATCGGGGAAATTACATTGGGCCAGAGATCTTAACGAAAACCGTTGTCACAATTCCGAACTTTTGTTATCGAATGGATTTAAAATAAGTAAAATGAAGACGGAAGCCATGAATATATTACATATGTAGTCCTGGCTTGCTTAGTGTCAAATATTTTTCCCAGTCTCATCATATCTGCACGGAGAAAGTCGGGTCAAAAGGAAATATATTGCAACTATTAATAGGTCTATGGAGATGTTTATTATATATCAAAGCAGCGTTAAAAAGACCCGTGCTGTTTTACAGGCGTGTTATTCTGCCTTGCCGAGTTTGGGTCCGTATCACGGGCAACAGTAAGACGCAAGACCCGGGCCGCGCTCGGGAGATGTGAAACTAGCTATAAGCTATGCACATTGTCTCTATTTAAAAGCGTTCGGGATGAACCTAGCTTTTGCCTGAAATGCATGGGATTGTAATTGTCATCGTTTTATGAAAATTTTCCAACACGTGAAGAAGGAAAACCTGAAAAGAATTAAACTAATTTAGAAGGCGGCCTTGGTGTCGTCATCAACAGTATCCTGCTCTTTCTGATGGATATCTACTTAAAAATACGCATTATGTACACGTAATTACAAAAACGGGCTTTATCGTTGCCAAATAGACATTGTATTGATTACACGATAATTGAATTGTGTCCATGTTGTTGACATTGCTCCCAAATTCGTGGGTCAAACGAGGAATCTAGTTATTTATTTATTTTTCACATTCCCCTTCCCCTGGACCCCATTTCTGTTTGGAAGATGGGTTGTTTGGGCAACAGTAAGACCGAAGACCAGAGAAATGAGGAGAAGGCACAGAGAGAAACAAACAAAAAGATAGATAAACAGCTTCAAAAAGACAAACAGATATACCGAGCAACACACAGACTATTACTACTGGGTAAGTTTGTTTCAAACCCACATTCCATACCTGGTTATAGATGTTTTCCATGTCTCATTGGTTTTATCAAAGAACTACAGGTAAACCTGCTACTTGTTCAGGTTCATTTTACTGTACTTAATTAGGGGGGAACTGTACTTGATGTATTTTTAGAGCATATTGTTGAATTTGGAAAATATGTAAACATTGTCTTTGGTGTTATATTTTCTAACAGCTTAGGCCTTGATATATCAACATGGATGAGAATGACCATGTGGGTGTGTCATCACATAGAGCTCAGTAAAGTGTGTGTGTATGTCAGGGACCTACTAGTGCTTATTCTAAGCGATAATATTTTTATATTTTTGTTGTACAGTTTCATGAAAACACAGGGTCATAATGCTAAAGCTGCTGAGGTAGTCACAATGTACTCACTGAATGATAATAAGTGATTAGAGAGTGGTTGAAAGTGGTGTCGAATGACATTGGTATTTATGTTGGGGAGGAAGTTGATATGACTTTAGGGAAGCAGAACCGAACTCATAATAAAACCATAACAATGGTTTAATTTTGCACTATATGATCAGGAAGAGTATAACACCAGGCCTATGCCTAATCGTTATTGTGCAGATGCAATTACAAGAAGATACCCATTGGCCTGGCCTATTGTTTGTGCAAACTTTATGAATTTACGTACATTTAATTTACAATGAAGGACAATCATCTTGACTTCTGATCAATAGTTTACTTTAGTTAAAAAAAGAAAAGAAAAGTGTTTTCTAAGTTGATTGGCCAGAACATTTTGTGTACATACAATCTTGTATCCCAGAACCTTTGAGTTCTATATTAGAATTACTAATCCGCCCTTCCTGGCCTATGATATCTGTGGCCTGTTCATAATCAAATGCAAAACCAAGTATTTAGCACCTCTCATCTAAGAATACAAACCCCGATTAGTAGACCTAAACACTCGACTGATAGGATAACTGGCATTTGGTATGTGTCCCAGTTCTTGCCATTAGGGGCTATAGGGGAGGCTCCAACAGTGGTTCGTAAAAAGCTAATGTTAAATACACTGAAATGAAACGCATACAATCAGCTCAAAGACTATGGCAAGTGTCTAACATTTTGGAAGAATAGCTCATAAAAAATGTATATGTAACAAAACTTTACTATTTACAGTGTCTGGCTGTGTGATAAAGGTAAATCATTGCATAGTTGAATTATACTATTTCTGTTAACACTTAAAAGACCTGGTATCAAGCACTGAGTAATTGGGTTTGGTAATTGGAGCATTGGGTAAGGAAAAGCACCGTAGCTTTCTTCCAAGACAGTCTTGTGCAGTCATAATGATGGCCATGTTCACACTAGAGCCCGACCGATACTGGATTTTTGGGGAGTAAATATTTGGGAGAAAACCGATATTAGGTAGTAAAACTTCTCCACAATTGATCTATCGGACGATATGCTTCACATATACACATAGACTGTATACAGTGGCTTGCAAAAGTATTCAACTCCCTTGAAAGTTGTTAAGTTTGTCTGGATTTCAAATTACACTTACACATATTTTTGTAAGTAATTTTTTTTATTGCAAACTCAAATGCTCTAGCAGTAAATGTTCAAAGCTAAAAAATTTTACTCTGTCAGCAGATCTTTTGAAGAAAATTAACGGCTGCTTGTATAAGTATTCAACCCCTACACATTATAATTGGGTAGAGCCATGTTTTGCGGCAATAGCAGCTTTCTGTCTCTAAGAATCTACTAGCTTTGCACACTATTTGTGAGTGATTTATGCCAACTCGTCTTGACAGATTTGCTCCAGGTTGGTTTGATGATGCTTGTGGATCACAATTTTCAAATAGTGCCACAGATTCTCAATGGCATTGATATCTGTACTTTGACTTGGCCACATTAGGATATTCACAATTTTTTATGTTTTGTTTGGATTGGGATCATTGTTCTGCTGGAAGGTGAAGTTTCTCCCAACCTGATTTTTTTGCAGACTGGAGAGGGTTATCTTGCAATATCTCCCTGTATTATGCTCTGTCCATTCTTTCTTAAATTTTAAAAGGATCCCCAGTCCCTGCTGATGAAAAGCATCCCCACAGCAGGATAATGCCTCCACCACCATATTTCACCGTAGGGATGGTTTTTTTTGAGACATGGGCAGTGTTAGGTTTGCGCCACACATAGCACTTAAGCGCATTGCAAATATCTCTATCTTGGTCTCATCAGACCACAGAACCTTGTTCCACATCTTACTTGGGTCACTCTCATGCTTTGCAGCTAACCCCCTTACGCACTTTGATATGGTTCTTCTTGAGTAATGGTTTCTTTCTAGGCACCCTCCCATCCAGGCCAGTATTATGCAGAGCTCTTGATATGGTTGACTCGTGCCCCTTCACTCAACTCTTAGCCATTGAACTCTGTAGCCCCTTCAAAGTGATTGTTGGCCTCACTGTGGCCTCCCTCACTAGTCTCCGTCTTGTTCGGATGCAGAGATTTGAGGGACGGCCTTCTTAGATGGGTTCTTTAGATTAGCCTGGGGAGTAGTTATTTTAATGTTTCAGAGAGGCCAATTTTAAGCCAATTGTTTTCTCTTTAGGGCAATGTTTTTAAACTTTGAGCTCCCAGAACATTGATGGAATACTTATGCAAACAGAATATTTCTTTCATTCATTCATTCATTCATTCATTCATTCATTTATTTATTTATTGCTGCTAGTCACAACATTCGTATTGACAATCTTGTCTGATTTGGGGTAAGTAGGAACGTAAATATTTTTTCCCCAAAAACTATTCCTTATACATTTTCTAACAAAACCAATGTCACTTTAAAATAATACATTTTGAGAGTAAGTCTTTTAAGGTAAAATACTAAACAGAACAAAATGTCAATGTATCATTTGTCATTCAGACAAAACTGACACACATTATAATTTTTTCAATGATCAAGATTGTGATTTGGACGATTGTAAACCAATTCTTGAAAAACCGAGATCGATCTTAAAAATCAATGGTCAGTGACTGTATGTAGATTTCACTAAACGTTATTTGTAGAGGTTTACCACTTTGTGCACACTGACTCTCTCATTGTTTGCAGTACAGCAGAAGTCAGTTAATTCCAATGTGAAGCAGTCCACATATATGTGGCAGAGTGCAGCCGGCTTTCCGTTTGTATTGTGTGCCGTATGCGTTGGATATATTATTATATATTATTGTTAACTTTTGCGTAGTTTTCCATGCAGTGAAATTAAACCGAGGTGGATGAACCGCTTAAGAAAAGGTTTTGTTGCTTTCACCAACTGCCGGATTCGAGGTACGATAATTTGATGTGTCTAGTTTAAACTATTATTTTTTGTATATTATGAATCTGTATGCAGTAGTCTCCTGTTAAATAGGGGTTTATATGAATAGAGGACAGGGAAGGAATACAGAGTGCTTTAACACTAGGTTTATTTTCTATTCCAAAGCACTGTGGTGTATCAGTATTGGATAGTGGAATCTTGACGATGTGCAACAATGTAATCAAATACATTTTATGATAAAAAAAAATGGCCTTACTCATATACCTATAAAAATGTATAAATGTATCGCCTACGCCAACATTTTATTAAAGACCTAGCTTCAGTAACAACAACAGGCTATTCCTCATACTTTTATTGAAACAAACACAGGCACCAAATTACCCTCTTGACACGCTCTCACGCCTTATATTTCTCACGCATTCACACATTTGCTTTTGGGAATGCTATTGCAGACCAATAATCAAATTAAATTATTAAATTATTATTATAGGCCTATTGTATACCCAAATAAAAACAAACTTGCTCATAGGCCTATATACAGAATAATACTAGAAAGACTAGCCTATGCCAACATCTTTGCTAGCCCAGTTGTAAGCCTGTCACATGGTTAAACTCCTAGTTTCAGTGCTTGTAATGGTTAGATTACATGAGCGCAGAGGCACAAAATTATGGTACGGTTAAATATTCTTGTCAAATAATTATAACTAATAATTAATGCTGGTGGATTAGGCCTACTATTTTTGTGTGCTATTTAGGGGGGGGACGGGGACGGCGGGGGGGGGGCCTTAACCTTAAAATTAAGATTTTGAAATGGATTTGGATGATTGAACGATTGAAGCTTCGAAGCATTCGGGTCAGCTCTAGCCGATACCCAGCCCTACTTGTTTTATTGCTTTAGGTCTGTTCCAATGTTTTATGTGGACATTAACCTCTTGACCAGGGCTCATTTGTAAAAGAGATGTATATCTCAACTGGACTTGCCAGGTAAAAAATTTTTATACATAATAATAGATTGCATTTTATGTAGTGCTTTTAACTTCCCATCCGAAAGACGCACTGTACAGGACAGTGTCCCTATCTCTGTCCTGGGACATTGGGCTGCTACAGACCAGAGGGTAGAGTGACCCCTACTGGTCAATCAACACCACTTCCAGCAGCAACTGGTCTCCCATCCAAGGGAGAACCAGGACCGACACTGCTCAGCTGTAGAGGCAAGCCAGGTGTGGAATGTAGTCTGCTATTGCTGTTGACTGAATTTTTATTATTTATTCATCTTGGCAAATATATTACTACCACACACACCCACAGTTATGGAAAAAGAGTGACGACTGACCACTGGTTAGCACTTTGCTGATTCTTTCAACTATGCCAGAGTGAGAGTGACTAGCCTGTACAGTTAGGGGTAGGGATGTCACAATGCCAGAAATTTAGTAGTCAACACCAATACCAGTAAAATTCCACGGTTCTCAAAACCCAATTTGATACCATGGTAAAAAACTAAACATTAAATTAAATCCCATATACTTCAACATACACTCCTTTTTTAAAAACATTACAAAAACAACAATGGCATGTAGCCTTCAAGCAAAAAATTTAAATAAACAACATTTAACATTACAAAAAGAACAGTGGCAATTCAATTATTTAAAACAAGCAATATTCGAACAAATCAATTCCATAGAGCTTTTAAACCGATTCCGATTGCTTGTTTTTGTAGACTGGTGGAGCTGTAACAATGCTATGAAGGTAAATAATGTAATCTACAATTAGCTTGCCTTAGGTTTGTTGACCAGCTGGCTTGCATTTGGGATGATTGAGGTTGACAGCTAGGCTATCCCTAGTAGTTGCGCTAGTTAGTAATTTAATTTCATGTTCAATGACTGTTAGCTGACATCATATAAAAACACAAAGTTACAAAAGAAAATTCTACATTACAAAGTAGTTAAATAGCTGTTTCATACTATGATTTGTTAATTTCTAATTCTTATTCACAGCAAGCAAGTGACTGAAGGCCTGTTTCTGAATGCGCGAGCATACCATACTTCAACTGTAAATTCTTTCTTGGCCTGATGGGTTGGCCAAAATAATGGGATTGATTGGATGGCCGTTCAGTCATCTAACTTGACTAATTTGTTTTCATATATGGGGATCTCATTCTTTGAAGTACCGTTTTTATGGATTTCAGTTTTCATTAATTCGTTTAATCAATGTTCTTTTGAACTTGTTTGAAATCATCCTTCTTTACCTAAGTACGGTTTCTATATCAAAGAATGCAAGTGACCAAGAACGCTTAAAATGCCCAGGTGTGTTCTTGATTTGCCCATTTTATCAAGGATGCACTGGTTGGTGACTTGTTAGTAAGAACGCATCTGATATTCCAAAGGTCATTGCAGGAATGATGGCAATCTTTCTACCTCAGCTTTTTCCCCACGGGTACCTTGTGACATTTTAAAGGCCATTCACACGACTGTTTGGCTTAGGGCAGGGGTATCATAACACTTGTATTGTTAAATAACATTTTAGGAGCCTACTAATCCATACAATGTGAGTGAAATGATCAACGCGAGCTTTGAGTTTGTCTAACTTTATTTTATGAACAAAGTAGCAGCCTATACTATGACAAATCACAAATGTAATACACAAAACAAACATTCATCAAAACATCAGAAATGCAGTCAACATTTTTTATGTGGTAAAAGACTAATATCTGGAAACAGCAGATTTTTTTATGGAATATTTACAGAGGCGTACAGAGGCCCATTTTCAGCAACCATCACTCGTGTTCCAATGGCAAATTGTGTTAGCTAATCTAAGTTTATTGTGTTAAAAGGCTAATTGATCATTAGAAAACCCTTGTGCAATCATGTTAGCACAACTGAAAAATGTTGTGCTGATTAAAAGAAGCAATAGAACTGGCCTTCCTTAGGCTAGTTGAGTATCTGGAGCATCAGCATTTGTCGATTAGATTATAGTCTAAAAATTGCCAGAAAAATTACTTTCTTCCTAATCTCGTCAGTCTATCCTTGTTCTGGAAAGTGTATGCTATTCCATGCAAGAAATTGCCTAGAAACCGGGGATCTCACACAACGGAGTGTACTACTCCCTTCACAGAACAGAGCAAAATGGCTCTAACCACACAGTAGGAAGAGGAGTGGGAAGCCCCGGTGCACAACTGAGCAAGAGGACAAGTACATCAGAGTTTCTAGTTTGAGAAACAGACACATCACAGGTCCTCAAATTGCAGCTTCCTTAAATGGCACACGCAAAACACCAGTCTCAACATCAACAGTAAAGAGGCGATTCCTGGATGTTGGCCTTCTTACAAAGTAGCAAAGAAAAAGCCATATCTGCGACTATCCAATAAAAGGAAAATATTAAGATGGGCAAAAGAAAACAGACATTGGACAGAGGATGATTGGAAAAAAGTGTTATGGACAGACAAATCTTAATCTTAGGTTTTTACAGTAGGAGAACATTTGTGAGACGCAGAAGAAATTAAAAGATGTTGGAGTGCTTGACACCTTCTGTCAAGCATGGTGGAGGAAATGTGATGGTCTGGGGTTGCTTTGGTGCAGATAAAGTGGGATACTTGTAGAGGGTAAAAGGGATCTTGAAATAAAGAAGGTTATCACTTAGGGCTGGGCGATTTTTGATTTAGAGTAAATTTCCTAAGATTACGATATAAATTGTAAGAGGAAATTTGATATACGGCACATGTGGCACTAACATTTAGTAATTTTTTTTGGACAATTACATTTGTGGGAGGTACTTCAGGAAGCATGGGGGAAATTTCTTCATCTTACCTCAACAGCTAGATTTAAATAATATATTATTTATTTTTAGTTATACATGGTTGACTGACATGCAGCAGTGGCCTGTTAAACAGGCATCACATTAAAATAATAAAATAAAATGGCAAAAGAAAATAAAACATTTAAAATAAACTTATACAAATGTGATACGATCCAATACAGGGTTTACGGTCCCTTCCAAACAAAACCCCACGGTCGGCCCTAGAGGGGCACAGCACTCTATGCATCGTTTGTGTCAAACAATGTTATTGATGGAGGAGTCCCCTCTGGGTTATAGGCTGCTCTGGAGTTGTAGGGGCCAGAGGCAGCTTTGAAGAAGCAAAGTAGCAGGTCGTATTTTTGGGCCATCCCAACAGAGACATTGGGCAGGTGCCTGTCCCTTGCCGGACAAGTGTCCCTCATCTGCAGCACACTCCCAAACAACGCACTTTGCATCTAACAAGACCAGTAGAAGAGAATAACCCTAGCCAACATCAATTCTAACCAAAACAACAAACTGTAACCTCATGATCGGAGATTGATTCAAAACTATTTTGGCGCAGAAATCTACGTTATAAAATATCTTACTTGGAAAAGAAAACTGCTCTAGCTTCTGCAATAATATATATATATATATATATATATATATATATATATATAT
>JAVQIZ010136668.1:0-21079 GCA_036023535.2 Galaxias brevipinnis | reverse complement strand
ATATCCTATGCTCCATTTATCTGGTGTACCAGGTAGTGTCAACCTATCAGAGAACTAATACTCCTTTTATTTGAATGAATGGGGAGCCAGGTTTGCTGGGGATACAACCCTTACACAGGACCCTTAGAGGCTACAACCCTTACACAGGGCCCTAAGAGGCTATAGGACCCTTTTTGGAAAATAACCATCTCACTTTTGATTAGTGTCACTAGTACTCAACTTATATTTCTTTACATATACAGCTTGGGATAGCACTGGATTACATATCGACCACAAATTACACACTGTATCTTCACAATTAATCATCATTTACCCCATAACATCATTGATCTATAACATTCACTGTTCAGGGTGGTTATTCAGTCAAGCACAGTACAGTAAATTTCCCCAAGTTCCCTATCACATGATTAACACAATGGAAGGAAATTATTTCAATCCCCACACATTTAACCCGTTTTTATCAATAATCACATATTATACACCAAAAATCAGCATCAATCCATAAAGTGTCCTCAAAGGCTCTTGAACACAATTAACACTCAATAAATCATATTAACGCCCCAAAATCAATATCAGTCCGTACAGTTCTCAGATGCTCATGTACACAATGAATACTCGATAAATCATATTAATGCCCCAAAATTAATCCGTCCGTAATGTGTTCTCAAGTGCTCTTGAACGCAATTAACACTCAATAAATCATTTTCATGCCTCAAAATCAGTATCTGCCTATCTTGTTTACAGTTCTGGTTTTCGTTAAGTCCAGCCTAATATTGCGATTACATATTCTACATCTTTCATGAAAATGTATCTTATTGGTCAGCCCATCCCAACAACAGCAGTGTTTTTAATTTTTCTAACTACCATGATATGTAAAATAGCATAGCCCGGGTACAACTCTCCATGTTTGATAATGATATGCCATTAGAATTAGTTTTGCTCCATTTTTAGAATAGCACTTAATTAAAACATGAATTTGAACTAGATATTTCTTTTACAGAAAATAAATAAGAAAGGCCAGGTCCAAGGCACTCTCCGTACACACAGCTGTGTTTATTATCATAACTCTCGTATCTATAGGCCTAATAATCTGCTTCAGCCTGTGAATGTCACTCTTTGAGTCTAAACCTTCCATCTCATCCATGCGTCCTCGTTTTCCACCCACTGTGTGTGTGTGTTTGTATATCCCTATTGTTTACGCCTGTAATGGCAGAGGATGGGGGAACGTGAGCTCTGAGCCACAGTGGGGGGGGGGGGGGGGGGGTCTCAGCTTGAGCAGGGAGCCGTGTGATTGGTTGGGATTGTTTATGCTCACAGGAGAAATAGGCTAGCTCCTCTATCACCCTACCAGGCAGAACGCTGGCTTGTTTGAACATCGCCTTGTCTATGTAGCACGCATTATTACATTACTCAAGAAGACTGCAACTCTTAAATGGAAATACTTTTCAGGTTGGTCCTACTGACGATATATGTGTGTTTTTTGCTACCGTTGTTTTAAGTTGTTAGATCATATAATAGATATTACGCTAATACATGTACTTTGTTAAAAGAATAATCTAAATGCAATTAGTTATCAGTTCTCCTTAGCCTACTCATTTTGTTTGTTAGTTGTTTACAGCAAAACGACAAAGCGGAAGCCTCTGTGTCTTTTGACGCAGTAACTAATTAATCTTTTAAGGACATTATAATGTTGATCTTAGAATTATTGCAAGGACAAAAATAAATATATATATATGCATAAGAATATCAGTAACATCTTTTGTTGCTTAATGTCAGATTGTAAGTAGAGAGGCACTCTCTACTGGGAGACAGGTCTGTTTACTCTGTCCTCAGGGTATGGCTCTCAATAATAACAACAGAAGATGTTTGGACTTGCTGGCTGCCATGGCAACAAGGATTAGGCTAGGCTGTTGTTGTGTTGTTGATGGTGTCCACAGAAGGGAGAAAAAAAAGGGGGGGGGGCCAACTGCCGTCTCTGGGATGTTTTTTCTGTGCTTTGCAATGTTGGAATGGTCTCCCCCGTTGTATTTCATAGAAATGATCGAGCCACTCATGACAACTAACTGTTATTGTTAGCCTGGAGACTGAAAAATCCTACAGCAGTTTGTTTACCCCATCCAAAACAGACCCGGCCTTGGAGGGAAATGTTTGTGTGTGGTTCAGACCGTGATTAAAATGTGAGCTGGAGTTTTCTGTTTGCGCAAACATGCTCTGTAAGCCTTTTAATTCATTATTTAGGCTATAGCTCTCTGTGCGACTTTAATTATTCTGTTTATGTTTACCGTAAACAACCTAGAGCTCTGGGCTGTTGGACAGAAAGGGACGGAGGGTGTGGTAATTGCTGGAGGTGGTTGTTGTTGTTGTTGTTGTTTTTGCGGCTGCTGCGGCGGCGGCTGCTGCTGTTGTTGTTGTTGTTTTTGAGGGTGCTCTAATTCCCTCAGGGCAATGACTGAATTGATTGCTGCATGTTGTGGTTCTTGTTGTTTTTCATTCTCGTTATTTTTCTCATTCCTAAGTAACAGTGACTTAACAGATAAGTACATATTTTTTGAGGTTATTTCTTTTGGGTTGAAAGTAGAGCATTTTTCTATCTGGCTAGTTGTCTTCTTTAACTGGAGGTGTAGATGTGTGTGACTGAACTTTGTGTTGATCTGGCTCCCTCATATATGTTCATATGTGTTTGTATGTTCGTATGGTCCACCAGGTCCCTGTGCCTGTGTCCATGATGACACCTCCCGTAGAGACTCCACAGCAGCTGCAGCAGATCCTCCAGCAGCAGGTCCTCAGTCCACAGCAGCTCCAGACTCTGCTCCAGCACCACAAAGCACTCATGTTACACCAGGTGTGTGTGTGTGTGTGTGTGTGTGTGTGTGTGTGTGTGTGTGTGTGTGTGTGTATAAACATGCATCAATGTGTGCACACGACAGATTAACAAAAGCCTTTCATAAACAGAATGTCGAACAGAGGTCACTCACTCTCACAGAGTTCTGTTCAGTAAGTAGTATACATGACCTGTAATTTACAATTAATTTTCTCCAAACTTTCTCCGCTGCAGCAACAAATCCAGGAGCTCTTTAAGAATCAACAGGACCAACTCAACATTCAGCTCCTCCAACAGACGAATACCAGCCTTTCGAGCCAAGAGGTAAACAGAACAGATGTTTTGTAGTTCACAAGACAGCAAATCTGTCAAATGATGTAATCTGGCTATTGCATCCCCCGCAGTAATAATCTTGTGTTCAGTAATATTTCACACTCCCTGTGTCCTATTTGGTGCTATCAACAAGCTGATTATTGGATATAATTAACTATCTAATAGTTTAAGTCTAATGAGCTGTATAACTGAATGGGTAGGAGGAGAGCCAGAGCACCAATAATGAATGTTGTTTTTTGTGTTTTGTCCCATCCCCAGCAGCTGACAGGACAGCAGATGGCCGTCCAGCAGCAGTTCCTCCAAGTCCAGCAGCAGCATCTGTTAAACCTGCAGAGGCAGGGCCTACTCTCGGTGCTGCCCGGCAGCCCCAGCACAGCCCAAGGTAACCCCACCCATCCCCATCCCCATCCATTGAATCTGATAGCACAACCTGTTTGCATTAACAGTGGATGAAACAGACTGTGGATGGATGTTGGCAATAAGTCGCATCGTATACTAGAAGTGTCTTTCTCTGGCTGTTTTCCTTGTAGGGTGTGAGAATGGCAACGACCTGTCCTTTGGAGGAGAGCACTTCCCATTCCCTCAGAAGAGCCAGCAGCCCACTCACAGCGGGCCTCATGCCTTCCCGCCCTTTAAGAAGAAAGACAGGTGATTGGCTGTGACTAGTTTCAATTGTTCAATACGGCTCACCCTGTGCTGCTGCTCATTGTCAGTCCATGACAGCGTTTCTTCTAACGGCTGCCTACATGGAGCATCTCTGTTAATGTATGGTATCGGGTGTGTGTGTGTGTGTGTGCTCGTTTGTGTGCTTGCAGTGGTCCAGCAGATGAGAAAAGCCAGTGCAGCCACTCTCTGTATGCCCATGGCATGTGCAAGTGGCCCGGCTGTGAGACCATCTTTGTAGACTTCCAGGCCTTCCTCACGTGAGTGGTGGAAAAACTCTGTAGGAGATATATGTTTGGGTTGTCCTTCATCTGTTATGTGTGTTTGTACTGTAAACATTACGTAACTAAAGAACAGGCAGTCCCTCTCGCGTGTGCAGTGCATTCTTTACAGTCTTTGTTGTCAACGATGTTTTCATTGAATGTGCGTCGCCTAATAGCTGGGTGGCGTAATTATCTATTTGATATTCATTCCAATAGCAGTAATTGAGAACTTCTGTCAGTGATGCTGCCACCTAGTGGTATTTTGTTATCTCCATTGTGCTCGCTTCAAGTCATCAGTCAGCTGCCAACAATGTCTTTGCTGTAAACACACACAGTGTTTGTTTTTCTTGGCGGGGCCCCACCACAAGCTGTTTCTAGTCTCGCACAGAAAAAGAATGTCCTTGTTTTGTGTGTGCAGACATCTGAACAGTGAACACATCCTGGACGACAAGAGCACCGCCCAGTGTCGGGTCCAGATGCAGGTTGTCCAACAGCTCGAGCTCCAGGTACGCTCCGCATCCATTCCTGTCCGTTTGAATTCGTCCACAACATTTAGGCCAGCTTTTGCTCCAAGGCGCTAACTTTCGTCTCCGTCGCAGTTGAAAAAGGACAAGGAGCGACTGCAAGCGATGATGGCACACCTCAAGTCCGCCGAACAAAAACCCCCAGCGCAGCCCGTACGTACCGTAAAATATCAGCGTCTTTATTTCCTGTTTAGTCACGAGAATGAAACATCAAATTACATTTTGTAGTCCTCTTATCTTTTTTTAATAAAATGTTTTGTTTGATTCGTTAATTTTTTTTTTCAGGTGAATATCGCCTCTCATGTTTCCTTCTCCCACGCAACGTTTCCCAAGGGGCCTCCTCCCATGAGCTTGTCCCAGAGTGCCACAGCACCCTCCACACCCCTGACTCCGCTGGCGGACGCCCCCTCCATCGGTTCTCCCACCAGCATGTTCAACGGGAACCCCATACGGAGACGATACTCGGACAAGTACAGCAAGTCCATGGACCAAGGTCAGTTCACACTGGGATCGGCGGCGAAAAGCCTGTGATATTCATGATCAGTCCTGTGTTAGGAGGGATGGACTTGGATAAATGTGTTCTGTGATGCCTTTCCACAGATATCGTCGACAACAAAGAGTTCTACCTGTCCACTGACGTTAGGCCGCCATTTACTTATGCTTCTCTTATTAGACAGGTAACGTCGGTGCTGCCTACAAATATTACATCCTGTGGATTATCCAAATCAGAAGTGTTCATTGATTTTTGTTTTGTTCTTTTTGTTATTTCAGGCCATATTTGAGTCGCCTCGTAGGCAGTTGACGCTTAATGAGATTTATAATTGGTTCACAAGAACCTTTGTATACTTCAGACGCAATGCGGCCACTTGGAAGGTACTTATTTTGATTCCATAGAAATAAAACAAATCTACATAGAGTCCACAGTAGATTTGGTTGGATTCCCTGTTAACAACATTTGTTCGCTGTGGTATACATGCCTCTCCTTGTAGAATGCTGTGCGACACAATCTCAGCCTCCACAAGTGTTTCGTGCGCTTGGAGAACGTGAAGGGAGCCGTGTGGACGGTGGACGAAGTGGAGTTTCATAGACGACGGCCTCAGAAAACCACGAGCAACGGGTAGGTGGTCCAAGCCAGGGTACTCTGACAGTTACTCACAGGGCTAGAACTGGAACAGCGGATAGAAGCATTTACAATCTAAGTATATATTACAATATTCCAATTATATATAGTATATATTACAATTACGCATTTACAATCTAAATCTATTTTTATTCGAATGACATTGTCCTCCAAACGTAGCTGGATGTTGCGTGCCTGAGAAACCCTATCACTTTGTTATGACTGCAGAGACTTGAACTTCAGAATATTTACAGTCAATACGTTGGGCTCCTCGTGATAAGAATCTGTGGAGCTAGTCAGAGACGTCCCTCATGTGTCACGTTCCCCTTAGATCTCCTGTTCTAAAGACCACCCAGAGTCGCAATGGCCAGAGCTCGTCTGGGTTGGCTGCTCAGGTGAGAATTTCTTTGAATACGATCTGTCCTTCTCATCGCTTTCGTGTCTGTAGTTCGTTTCACATTGCATACAGTAAAGTGTACATATATACATATTATTTAAAGTAATATAATACAAAATAGATTCAAATTTGATTCACTAAATTGGTCCATGTTCCTTTCAGGCGGGCATCTCGGACGGCAACATACCTCAGTATAACCCCACCACCATGGGCAACATCCCACTGAGCTCTCTGCCTCACGTTCTCCAGGAGCAGCTCAACGGAGCCTTCGCCTATGGAGGTGGATACCAAAGTGACAGCAGTGCAACACGGTCCCCTCCGCAAGCTTTGTGAGTGTTGTGTACACATAGGGGGCAGTTTAAATGATCTCCTAATTGAATATTGACTAGAACGTTGTGGATGTGATGGTATGAAATTATCTGACATTGTGCTAGAGTTGTATTTGTATTAGCCGAAAAGGTACAAAGTGTTTTGTATGCCTCCCATTGCATTAAATGTGTTTGTACAAGGCTGTTAGCAAGGGATCTTACTGTCTAGGAACAGACAGCAATGTGTTTTATCGTTATGTTTACACAAAGAGTAAAAATGACCCAGAGCATCTTCACTCAATGCCAGGGCGACACATTCGTTCATTGCTTTCCCCCTTCTTCATCAACCCAGCATAAAAGAGGAGCAGGACGACGAGGTGATCTGTGAAAACTTCCCTTACGAATCGCCTCGTAGCGCGGACGAGCACGGCCACAGCCCCGCCATGGACCACGACGAGGGCAGCCTTCAGCTGGACCGCGTGCCTTCTCTCTGACTACGAGGACGGCCCGACCTGTGTCTCTACTCACAGTGAGGCTCCCCCTACCGGCAGCCGGTGGGACGGTCCCATACCAAAACAAAAGACTTGTGGGAGGGCATCACCCTCCACCAAACACACGTGATCACATATTGGAGGAATGACTTTGTGTCCTTTTTTTTGTTTATGTGTAGGATATTTGATGTTGTTATTTCAGTCTGATCCTTTTTTTACTTTGTACCGTCTCTTAATTGAAGACAACGATGAGAAAAAAATTTGTTCTTGCTTTATCTCAAGATTGTTGAAAGTGCATAATGTATCTAATGTTATTGTAGGACCATGGGAAGCAGAGAAACCAAAGTAAAGGGAATATTTTTTATTTATGGTCGGCACTTCACAGTGAATGCTTTGAAACACACTATGCTGGTGCTCCACTAGTGAGCAACCTTTATAGTTCTCTGTTCCTTACATTATATGGAATATAACTGAATGCTATTTGAAATTAAACTCTACACTGCCGACATAATCTAATTTAATCATAATATCTTACTTTTAGTAAAAAGTAAACCTAATATTGAGACAATTATTTTATTATAGAATTTGTAAATTTGTCTTCTTTTTTTCAATACCCCAACTAGTTCTAATTGGGCTTTGATATTATAACATTACCATGATTGTAAAACAAGACCTATGAATAATAAATCCCTTATGAAAAGAGTCTGTGAGCTTGTATGTGTCTGTGTGTGTGTGTGTGTGAGCGAGAGAGAAAGCGCAAGGGAGAAATAATATAAAGTCATTACATCTGAGGGCCATACGTTCATCATCGAGTGAGTAATGACCGTGATCAGTATTTTATCAGTGTGGTAATGTCTCCACTTCTGCTGGTCAATAGTAATAAAGGATTAATGGCTGGAAGCTAGGAAGTGCACAAACTTAGTTTGGTAAGGGAAAGCACCCTCTCAGGATCTTTTTTTTCTACAGAACATTAAAGCATTCACTGTTCATAGTTATCAGACAGTAACACATTTGTGCTGTAGGGAGTGCAAAATGATGAATTAAATTGAGGAGTTAGATGCAAAGTGTGCTCTACATCTGACCAAATACACAATAGTGCATTCTTATGTTTATTACCATAATTAAGTGGATCCTGTTGGCATATCCTTGCTGTGTATCATGGGCTTGTTGGGATTGATTTTTTGATGGGTGTGTGCGATGATGCAAGCGCTAATGTGTTCAAGGCTTGAGCTCTTGGGGCTCTCCTGTTTGAGAGGCTACAGTTTCCACAGTTAGATGATTGTGACGCTGCAGACAGGTACATTTTCTTTTCCTCTTTATAGATACCACTTGTTTTTCGATTGTATCTTTTTGCAATGCCATGGCAAAAGATCAGCTGATTTGAATAAATTATATTTTTTTTAGAACAGAAGCACATCAGTTAATTCCATTCTTTGTTTGTTTCTGACCAAGATGTCATCTCAAGTCAGAATCCCTGGCAATGATTGTTTACAACAAGGAAAGAAGGGAGGTTCTTCAACTGGGGGTATGTTTGACTTTTTTTTTAAAACTGCCATATGTTAGATAAAAATAAGTATTCAACCATGATGCAGAATCCAGATAACCTATGTTCGCTAAAAATCTAATTCCACATGGTTGAAACAGGATATAACACATTACAAACTCTTAGCTCTTCTCTGGGTTATTTTCAGCTCTGGTGACATATTTGCTATTGACACTCCCAGGGAAGGAATCTAGCTCAAAATATAAGCTCACAATCGATAATTTGGACCCCATTAAGTCTATATGTAGCGTTATTCCTGTATAAGGACTATGTCACATCTCTGAGACAGACTGTGAGTGGACGGCTGAATAATTAAAAAAGAACAGATGATGCTATGATATGGTTGTCTTGATGGCTGAATTTACTTTACAGGTTTTGAAGCTGCCTTCAACACAAGTCTTATTTGTAAAAAACATAAGAATTTATTGTAAATTTTTTTATTTACTCTGGGCACAGTCCTATCTAACATGCTTTGAAGTTTTGGCTTTTTAGAGGATATACCAATATGATACAATAGATTTCCTGCTAAAGTGTATTTCAGACTTCAGTACGAACTATGAATCCATATTTGTGGTCTGTTTGTAATGGTGTTTGCTTTTTTAGAAATGTTTGCATCTGCATTTGGATGCATTCTGTATTCAAGACATTGTGCTGGTGATTTGTATTGTCGATTTGTAGGACACACCTCTAAGCCCCTAATCAAATCCTCCAGGGAAAAGCAGGGCAAACCTGTGGTCAGCGTGCGCAGATTGAGTACCATCTCGGAGCACGACCCAGACAAAGTGGGTTTGGATTCTCCGGGAGAAACCAGTGAGTGGAGTGGATCCAGTTTCTCCTTGTGTTCCGACAGCAAGTACCGAAATGGCAGCGGCCACTTCTCCTCCATGGATTCTTATCAACCTGACTCTGGAGGTATAGTTGGCTTTGACATCAGAACCCCCTGTTCTATTCTGGCTGAGATCAATATGGCCTGCTCAAAATAAATGAATAAAAGCTTTCTCAAAGCAACACAACTTTCCAAAACAAATGTGCTTTTGTAGTGTTGGCCCTTAAAAAAATATGTGCCAGCTAATGGAATTGCTGCTTACTTGTTGAAAATGAAGGGGAAAATCAATAAAAGCAAAACTTCCCTTTATCCACCAGACGACTGCGCTGCTATTCTGCTGACCTGCCTGTACTGCCATTTCTACGAGTTGATTGTGATGCTGCCAGACACATGTGAGAGGGCGGTGAGTCGCTGCTTTCCCTCGTACAAGTATGCCAAGGCCTCCAGCCAGAGTGACCAATGGGATGGTGACTGCTGCAGCTGTGACCTGGAGCTAAACTGTGGCACCTGCAACCCCTGTCAGGAGACAGCCGAGTTCCTGGAGCTGGCCATGGAAGTCTCCGAAATCTGCTTCCACTGAATATTTCTCACTCCCCAGTCCCCATCCACACAGCATATCCCTGCTGCTGTACCTGTGGAGTAAATAGGTGTGTGGTGGAGTAAATAGGTGTGTGGTGGAATAAATAGGTGTGTGGTAGAGTAAATAGGTGTGTGGTGGAGTAAATAGGTGTGTGGTAGAGTAAATAGGTGTGTGGTGGAGTAAATAGGTGTGTGGTGGAGTAAATAGGTGTGTGGTAGAGTAAATAGGTGTGTGGTAGAGTAAATAGGTGTGTAGTGGAGTAAATAGGTGTGTGGTAGAGTAAATAGGTGTGTGGTGGAGTAAATAGGTGTGTGGTAGAGTAAATAGGTGTGTGGTAGAGTTTTTCATCAAAGCTCAACCTTGTCTCCTTCCAGCCTTCTCAAACTGGACTGATTGCTGATTGTAAAAGCATAAGGTATTAAAATTGTTCACAGCTCTTGGTTGTACTCCTTCATAAGTTAGTTTCCAAATGTCCTGTCTATTTAATTTGGTCATACTTCCTGCTTTTCTGTGCTATTTAGCATGATGTAATATCAATAAAATGTTGTCAAAGAATTGTTCTTGTTTTGCTTTCTTAAGTAAACACACAGAAACATCTTAAAAGTTCAACCAGAAGAAAATCCACATGAGCTTCCGTGAAAACCTATGCATAAAATTCAAACACGAACTGTATACAGAACAGCTGTCCCAATGCAGGAGCTGTGGTATGCATTTTGTGTCTGATCAGTGAAAAGCAACAGACATTATTAAAACTCGTTCACAAATAGTGCTAAAAATGGCGTGCAGGTCTGTGTGTTACAACAATTTGCAGCATCCTTCAAAACAAATAGGCGGTTAGCCAACACACAATCCCTGGCCTGACACTTGAAGCTCCCTATGACATTCTCCCAATCCTTCCTTTTACCCTCACTCATAAACGTAGCACGGGACCAGCAGACTGTACAGTATGCACTCTACAAGTGACAGAGAGAAAGTGTGCTGTCTTGTCCAGGAAAATGGCACATGGAGGAGACAGAGTCAAGAGTCCCAAGAGGGTACAGGAAGAGTATCAGCCTCTAAAATGTAAGTGCAACTTACTTAAACACTGAAACACAAACACACAAAAAGAAATGGTTTAAACTATCTTTAATGCATGAGAAGACCTTGCTACTTGATGTGACCGAGGACACAACCTATGCGACAAATTGACCCAATGTGACCAAGGAATTGGGCAACAAATTGGCTACTTAATAATTGAATGCGCTAGTATAATTATCTGAGGTAATGTCATGAGGTGTGCTGAAGATTAGTCACGTGTGCTATTAGTCTCTTGGACTGCACAGGGGTTGAGATTAAATGTCTTTCTATTTATGGCCCAGCTAGCATTTCAGTTTGTGACCTCGGTTGTGACCCACAGTGAGTTACATAACAGTTGTGTGTCATAGCTGGCACGTGTGTCATATCTTGCACGTGTTTTGTCATTAAAACCCTTGTGTGCTAAACCTATGGTAATAGAATGAATTGTCTTTGCGGCCAAGAAAGCAACTGTTACCCTAAGCATGTGATTATGCATTGTGGCCATTTCTGCCTTTGTTTCTCCTTTTTTGTTTACCCCGGGAAGAGTTGTGGCTCCTGGGGCAACGGCTAATGAGAACCCCTGATAACAAAATAACACTCTGTTGTTGACACACTGTCTCTTTGTTTTCATGTCAGCATTGAAAGCGGTTCAGGACGTGGCCTCTCATGGACGGTGGTCAGCCCCATCATCTTCACCTACAGAGTCATTCAGTGTGACAACCTTCTGGAGGTTGGGAATGACACGCTCCTGTGGGGACACCTAGGGAACGGAGAGGAGCTCAAAGCACTCAGAGCGGACCCCTCGCTGCCGGTGAAACGTTTTATTGTGATTGACGAGACTGTCAATCAACTTTACGGCCCCATGCTAATCAAGTATCTTGAGGCCAGTCGTGTTCTCTACAGGATACTTCCTCTACCCACCACAGAGGAGAACAAGTCCATGGAGCTGGTGACTAGGATACTGGAGGAGGTCCACAGCTTCGGGATTGACAGGCGCTATGAGCCTATCATAGCCATCGGCGGCGGGGTGTGTCTGGATGTGGTTGGTTTGGCAGCGTCACTCTACCGCAGGAGGACTCCCTATATCCGTGTGCCAACCACCCTGCTCTCCTACATAGATGCGAGCGTTGGCGCCAAAAACGGAGTCAACTTTGCCGGGGGCAAGAACAAACTGGGGAGTTACATCCCACCTGTGGCCACGTTCCTAGACCGTTCGTTTATTCGAACGGTTTCCCGTCGGCATATTTCTAATGGGATGGCAGAGATGCTGAAGGTGCTCGTCATAGACCGGCCCTGCATGTGACATAATGTGTGAGACACCTGCTGTTACTAAACACTCGACAATACTAAAAGCATGGTATGAACTGTGGTGGAGACCCTACATGTGGGGTCTACATGTAATGCATACACATATACAGTACGTACAGGTGCACATTTAAATACATTCACACAAGATCACCTACATTCTGTGATAATTTTGTATTGCTGTATAGATGGCTCTAATGAAACACAGAGGTTTGTTTGAGCTTTTGGAGACTCACGGTCAGGACCTACTGGACTCCAGGTTCCACAGTGACAGCTCCGACGGCGGAGACGCTGCTGCCGCGTCCACCCGCATCGCCATAGAAACCATGTTGGAGGAACTGGCGCCCAACCTGTGGGAGGATGACTTGGACCGGCTGGTGGACTTTGGGCACCTGATCAGTCCCGAGTTAGAGATGGTGAGGTGATTGATGTAGCGAAGGTTGCACTTGTTTAAGTGTGCCTGGGCATGCCTTCCAGCATTATGACTTCTGAATACACAACTTTTATTCTTTACGGATTTGCAGACACAGCTTTTTTTGCATGCAGTTACAAGGAATGTAGCCATGAGCTCAATATGCAATATCTGTGCCTTCTGGTAAAATTAGATGAACAACATTCAATTCATGAAGAAACAAAATACTGTACAGTGTATTCTGTAAGTTCACTTTTGTGTTTTCTTTTGCAGAAAGTGCTACCAGCCTTACTGCACGGGGAGGCAGTGAACATTGACATGTCCCTCATGGTCTACGTTGCCCACCAGATGGGTCTGCTGACGGGGGAGCAGAAGGCCCAGATCATCCAGTGCATGGAGGGTCTGGAGCTGCCTGTGTGGCACCAGGACTGCACTCTGGCCTTGGTGCAGAGGGCTCTCAGGGATCGCCTGAAGCACTCGGCCGGCTCTCTGAGGATGCCTCTCCCAAAAGGACTGGGAGGTGCAGGTAAAAATAGACACTACACAAAACCCCTTGCATGAAAAATTACCTCCCAAAACACAACTAATAACCAACCACGGTACTTTTATGTAAAGTGATTCAAGCCAGCCAATGGAAATCATGAGAATAATCTAGGATCCTCTTCGATTAAATTTCAGATGTTGCACTATACGAACACCTCTCTGCAATGCAAAGCATGTGATGGCTTTTGCCAAGGTGGATTCTGCTCCATTTCACTTGCTGAAATATACTGTTTTATTAATTTTTTTTAGACATCTTCCATGACATCTGTGATGATGTACTGTGCCAGGCTTACCAGAGATGGAGTGCAGAGCTTGGTTTAAGGTGTGAGACCAACGAACGGCAATGTTAATGTCAAGGATGAGCTTCAAAGAGTGAATGACCGCAACATGAAACATTTACTATGCTAAACAATAATTTATGTGTACAGTTTAAATTAAATGTATCGAAACAGATGACACATTAAAAAATCTTCCACAGAACAAAATGTGTGTTCAGATTAAACGTTTAATGTGTTTCTTACAAGATATTTTCCACATTTAAGTTGTTTACACTGATCTACTCAGTGCATTACTAATGCTTCATGTCGCAGTGAGAGGACAATACTATGCAAGAACATGAACATCAGCAGAGCAAGGCAGTGTCTATTTGAACAATAGATATAGGACAACCAGAAGAGACATAACACCAACCCACCACATGTTTCTGTCAATTTTAGTGGTATATCCATAATGTGCCATTTGGCTAACAGCATGACAATTCCATCATGGCCACTGTGCAATTCACAACGTCTGACAAAACTGCTATAAATGGTAAAGTCTTTGATAAACTACCCCCTTGTTTGGTAGGTAAGCTGATTTGGGTAACAGGGAGGTTTCTAAGACTTAAATATGGTGAGTTTGGCCAGTCTGGTCATTCTGAAATTAATAGTTAACTGTTGTGCAGTCAGTCGACATCCCTGTAAGTAGCTTAAACTGACTATTTTGTGCTTTACCTGTATCTGCCATTCATCTTATTATTATTAATAATAATAATAATAATAATAATAATAATAATAATAATAATAATAATAATAATAATAATCTTTATTGTCCACAAAATGTGGACATTTACAACTAATAAAAAAATTGAATGTACATAATATATTCCTTCTTTGCATGTTTGGATTTTGGCAACACATTTTGGCACGTACCATGAGGTTAAATATTCGTCTGAAGCTAAATGCTCAGTGAAACATTAGGATGACTAATAGAAAGTATAATCGGGGTTTGATGTCTGATGTGAAAATCCCAAATTGTAAGGCCGAAACAGTAAGTGAATGTTTATAATTACTTACATCACCCTCTCTTTCTGCTTCCCTTAGGGAACTATAGCTCTTCTGCTACGAAGCACCAAATACCAGGAAATCAACCACAACATCGAACTAAACCTGAGTGTAAAACTCCTAAAATGTACAGGGTAAAAAAATACAGAAAAAAAAGACTGTAAGGCACTTCAATCAATGTACAGTAAATCACTGTGCTAAAGCACTTTAAACTACTCATTACATCATGATGAGAAAATAAAAAACAGCCTAATTCTTTGAAGGTCCTGCAAGACAGGTACAACACAGAGCTACAGGCACAAATGTAACCATTGCATAGTTATACAGAACAGAATAATAACCGTAATTAGGCTCTCTAATCAGTTGTGTAACTTATGGTAGATTGTTATTATTTTCAGATGCATATTTACTGTACCACAGCTGTTAAAACTGTAGAAATATACTTTTACACATTACAGCTTATAGAAACTACAATCAATCATACAAATAAACGTTGTACGCAATAGAAAACCCAAAAATGTAATAGTTAGTATATTGGCTTATTTAAAAACATTGGCTATCAAACCACTTTTCAACTGATGGACGTCATTCCAGTGTTTTGACATTGTAATATGTAACATACAAAAATCTCACATCTCCTTATAGTCCTTCGCAATATAAACTTTCACATAATTGAAAAAAATGCTGAATATATCATGCAAAATGGGTGAACAGGTAAATAACACAAATTATCGTCTAACAAATATAATAATTTAGGAAATTAATGGACGAGTCATAAACAAATACGTTTCTTTTCCAACCTGATGCAGCATCAGAGTTAGAACTCGCTGCGATATATTTTTTGATTTAACATAAATACACGTTTTGATGTAATATTTAATAGTAATATTATAATATTAATATTCTTGAACAACATTTATCTGTACCGTGCCATCCAAAACTGAGAGCTCACCTTCTTTAGCAAAATAACATAAATATTAATTTACAATCTAAAGACGCTGAAAGCATAAAACTGTATATTCTATGCCATGTAAAGTGACCTTGGGTGTCTAGAAAGGCACCTACAAATTGTATGTATTATTATTATGAGAAATAGTGAACTCATTAATTACACTTGCATTAGTTACATAGAAAGTCAGGGATAAAGAATATTATATTACCTATTGTATTTTTGAGTTTAAGATTTATTTATCATTGCTTATAGACAAATCAATAGATATATATTTTATTTTCAGTGATTGATCTATCTAAAATTATTTGTTTACAAAAAGATCCTTCAGTACTTAATTTGGAAGACTGGCTCAAATATGTTTCAAAGAGCTCATGGCCAAAGTGCTTGTTACCACAATTAAGACATACTGTATGCAAATCTTACTAAGGCCTCAAGTTCAATCTGAGACACCGAACGTGTCAAGGAAAGAAATAAATATGGGTAAAATTTTTCTTATATTATTGCTTATAGTAGCTTATATTATTGATTAAAACGGAAGTGTTTGAAGTACCACAAAAAATAAAACATGTTTCCAATGTCCCTAGACTCTTTGGAAGAAACAACTTAATTAAGTTTAGAAAACTACTTTACCATAATAGAGGCATCAAAATCATAATCTAAAATATCCTTAAATCATAACCATTACTATAATAATTGTCATCGAACATTATTCATTATTAGTATTGAATAATCAAGTTTTTCTTCAGGCTGTGAAATTATATTTGAGAGTGTACAGAAACAAAATAAAATATATAAATAAAAGCAGGTGATAAAGATTAAATGTAAACAGTAAAAACTCAGCAAAAAAAACACTAACAAACATTTTTGCCTCAACATCAGCAGAAGGCTACTGAAAAAGATCGTGAAATTATCAAAACAGGGTCAGAGGGATGGAAATGCAGGTGACTTGCTCTGCCAGCAGAGGGTGCTAACAACCCTGCTCGTTCTCCTCCATGCTTATGCTGCTGTTGCCACTACTGTCATTTGAGGCATCTGGGGAGACCGACGACAGCAAGGGGTCTCCCCCTCTGACCGGTGACAAAGTGTCATCCATCAGAATATCATTAAGCTTGGAGCCCACCTTGTTGTTGGCTGCATAGGGGCCTGCATCACCCGCCTGGCCCTCTGTGAAGCTGGAAGGGCCCTCTTCTAGGTCAAGGCATGTGGGGTTCGCTGGGTCTGGAGTGCAGGCGCTGTGGTGTTGGGGATGGAGAGAGTACATGTCTCGGTGGCAGTCCCCAATGGCTGGTTCTTGCTTGATGGACCGGCCAATGAGTTCAGCAGAGCACATAGCTGAGGAGGCCAAAGTAAGTCCGTGAGCACGGGCCTGCATCTCCAACTCCTGAAACAAATGAAGGGGAGTTTCATTGTAATAAAGTGAAACAAAAAAATACAAAGCAGTGCTTGTATAAATCGCAAAATAACAACATTTTCTTTGTAGTAACTCTACATAATTTTGCCTCTCAAATCCTCCTCCAGTCAGTGCAAGACCGGTACCTGTATCCGAAGCAAAAGGTGTCTGTTGGCGTGCTCCAACTTCTTCTGTCGGTTGTCCAACTCCTTGGCCCTCTGCTGTTCTCTCTGCAGTTTTCGGATGTAGTCCACTGAGGCCTTGAGAATAGTACCTTTGTTCCAACGCATGTCCCTAAGTGCACCACACACAGAGACACCCCGTATTCTTAGATTCAATTCAATGTTCTGAAATCCAGTGACAACACTCTCAATTCACAAAACAGTCCCTTAAGGGAAAACGCCTCAAGGGTATGGACTTTCTCAAAATAGACCTTGTGTGGTGTTCGCACTGTCTGTCCAAATATTTCTCTAAAAACAAGGAGCAAATGTTACAGTGGACACTTACGGATCATTTGACTTTGGAATCATGGTTCCAAGTTCTTTAATTCTGTCATTTATGTTGAACCGTCTTCTTCTCTCAACTACAGAAAAAAAAAGGAGGAAAATTTTAAGATACAGAAAATAATGTTCCTTGACAGTTTGGCAGATTTTTTCATACTTTTCCACAATAACAATATTGTGTAACCACAATAGTATTTAAATATAAACTACAAAATAAAGACTTACTTAAGTTATGGTTATCCTTCTTTTGGCGCTCTTTTGCCATGGCTCTGACTTCAGATTCTGAAATTATAGGGAGAACAACTATAATGAGCGAATATAACACATTTAAGTTGCTTTTTATGTAAAAGCTATTTTATTTACATTGTTCAAATCATCAATAGCTTTGTCTTAGGTTACACCATCAAACATACCTACGGGAAATCCATCAGGCCTTTGATAGCTGTCATATTTGCCACACGACACTGGCTTGTCCAGAATGTGCATGATGCCTGGGGAAACTGTTGAGGTATTAAAATGAGTTAGTACTTTAGAATTAACTTTATTGAAACTAAATTACTTACACGATTATTTACGTACATTGGCCTTTAGTCCGCATCAAATAATAATTCATTGCATTTGATATAGCACTTTTCTAGACACCCAAAGTGCTTTAAATGGTTATTGTTGCTACTGCTTGGTAGGGGGGAACAAACATGAGGCACTGCTAAATAAAGTTGTTATAAAAATCAAGATTTTTTTAATGGAATGTAGCAATTTATTTGGACATGCTGTGCTTGATGAATACAATATTTGTGGCAGACTTAAAGGCACAATGCCATTTGTGTTTGTAGAGTGCAGCAGTTGATGTCACAGTGTGCAGTGGGCAAAGAGGCTGAAGAGATACGGCTCACCAGAGTATTCCCTTTTGATGTTGGAAGGACAGGAGTTGCTAATAGCCAAGCCTGGAGGGGGCATCCCTTGGTTACCGTACATGTCCAACATGTTAGCCTGAACTGGGATCTGAGGACAGACACAGAGAGCACGGAGATGTTGAGACAGTAGCATTGTGTGGTCACAGTCTAGGGCACAGCAGGCCTACTTAACATATGAAGAGCCGAGTTGTATAGTAGACAAGCACACAAACCGTATTGGCCAGGTGAAGCCCCGGATCCATCAGTCCGAGGATATCCTCGTTGTAACTCGACTCCAGACTAATGATGTCATCGATGACATCGTCCATCTACAATATAAAACCAGATTCATATGTAAATTTGATAATTATTTAGAAAAGAAAATCACCATAAAAAAAATGGAAGCGAGAGCTGTACAGCTTTTTCTCGGCCACAAAACACAATGAACGCTCATACTAAACACAAGCACGTGTAAGTCTGTTGAGTAAGTCAGTCTGAGAAGCGCGTCACCTCTTTATTGTTGAGGGTCAGTAAGGCCATGGGGCTGTTCGGGGCACTGTTGCCCGGGCCCACCGGCATGCCCCCGTGGTCGGAGGGCTGGTTGGGACAGGGCAGGCTCACCACCTGGGAGCCCAGCTTGCCCAGGTACCTCTTAACCTGCTGCTGCTGGGACTGCTGGATGTGGTACTTGGTGGGGTTCTCCAGGTGAGTCTGCACCTGCAGGGTTTTAACGGATAAGGGTGGAGGGGGAGGAGAAAGTGGGACAGAGTTTAAAATAGGAAAAAGAGGCATGACGAAGGCCAATGAGACTGATCAGGAAAACGTAAAGACTGGTGTGCCTACTTCATGCCTGTGAGGGATGTTTCAAAGCATGGTGACACTAATGGAGAATAATGATCCTACCATATAAAAGTGATATATTACTCACTGATGCAACTTTGGTAAATGGGAAATAATTAAGATCTTGAACATAAACATCAAGGGAACTACTTACATTTTTTTTTTATTACTTCATTATTAAAGTTCTCCTACAGTAATATTGATTCCCTGCCATTCTCACGTTTAAAGACACCATGGAAGAGAGAAACACATTCTGACAAAGATATAACAGACTTTATTGTGATTTGTGATAAATATTGAGATTTGCAGACCATAATATTTCAGCTTGAAATAGTGTGAATCCACATTTATAAAAATCTAAATAGGCTCCTCAAACTAATGAAGGTTGAGCCGCAACAAATAAATATGTTGCTCTACTCTTACAATCTCATTGTAAGATATTAAAGAAAGGATGAGATCCTCTGCGTTAAGTCAACATAAACATGTCTCGCAAAAAAAACAGCAATCTGTATTTTGTGTCTGCCTACCTGAAACGGGGGGTATCCAAGCATCTCCAGCATTTTGTTAACTCTTCTTGAAAACAATTTAAACTACTTGAGGTTACTGTATATTCTATTGTAACGACTAGCCTATGATGACTCTGAGAGACTGTAACCCTTCAGCTGTGTCTCTTTTTAGTGATCTGAGAGTAGAGAAACATCCGGCCCAGCTCATAAGAGGCAAAGAAAAGGCTATTAGTTAAGCGTATTAGTAAATGTGAGGCAAACACAATGAGCCTCTTCAAGTCGATGTTGTTTTATGAGAAAATCTGAATTTATGTCTTTATGGTCCTTCTCCTGACGTCAGAATGGGTGTCTTACAAAGAGCGCCTTTCTGCTGCTATGCTAGCCTGCTCACTCTCAACTGCCTTGGGCCATTTTCAACGTTTTATCTCTACCGTTAACACCCTGGAGGCTTCCTATCTTGCTCATTGGTAACTAACGAGAATCAAGCCGCTTTCTTTGGTAGCGGTCGGTAGGAATGACGGTGACATCTGAAAGGTGGAAGTGGTGTGCAATTGACTAAATGTTCTAGTGTTTTTAATAAAAGGCAACATTCTAACACACTATCAAAAAAATTAATTATACATTACTGTCATTTAGCAGATGGTTTTGTCCAAATCGATTTGCAAAGAGTGGAATATTTATTTTCAGTAGTAAAAAATAAAAAAATCTTTTGGCCAGTCACATGCAAGCCAAGTTTAGAACTTTTCTTGATGAAAAAAGTGTTGTGCACACAATGACTTCAAACATTATAAAATGCCCCCACTTCCCCCTGTTCATTACAGATTGAAGAAATGTGGCTGATGAATGGCAAATTCCAGCAATTAACTGCCAATCAAAACAAACAACATCTCCTTGTGATATGTTCACAGTGGGCAATGCCTAACTCGTGTGCCTCCAACACATGTAAAATCAGACTTTAGCAAAGCTAATCAACCATACAATGCAATGTGTAAACATGCAGTTGTTTAAAACAAGACATAAATTTAATTATAAAGCCCATTGAAATAATCTGCACGCACAAGCAAAGCCTCAACAAAAATAAAGTTGCTGTTAAAACATCCCTTTTGTTGAAATCTTCTATAATGTTGGTGAACGTATTTACGCTTCAGTGGTATTATCGCAAGTGAAAATAAAGAAGAAGAAAATGTTAACATAAGACAACTATATCTATAACAGGATTACAGTATGTATACAGGACTGTGCAAAGGGTGCAAGTGTGAAAAAATGCTTTAATGTCAGAATGCTTTTCAAAAAGTATAAATGTACATTTTTACAAAGTGAGTGAAAAGAAAATCTACTTAAATCAATATTTGGTGTTACCACCCTTTGCCTTCAAAACAGCATTGCCTGCCTAAAACATGCACAGAACAGTACATACATACATATCTGTATCTATATAAATATATCTATATCTACATATCTATATACATATATATATATATATATATA
>JAVQIZ010136652.1:0-10264 GCA_036023535.2 Galaxias brevipinnis | reverse complement strand
CTTAATCTGGTATTTTTAATATCCTAGTTTAAGAAGCTGACTTTGGTATCTTTTACAACCCCCCCCCCCCCCCCACACACACACACACTCCCCCCCACCCCTTCAGGTTTATGGAGTCTCTGGGACCAATCATAAGCTTCTTCTCTGGGAAGGTGAAAGAGAAACTGTCCTTGATACGAGAGCTCTCACTCAAACACAGCGAGGATCATGGGAAACGTAGTCCTTCTGGCCCGACTGCACTACAGTCCCCATCAGCCTACAGCTCAGTGCTGTCCATGGTCAAAGCGGAGCTAGACAGGGGAGTGGTCAACTTCTCCCGCCGTAGCCAATCAGGGTGCAGGACCATACTGCGTCTCCATCGATCCCTCCAATGGCTGAAGTTGTTGCTGCAGGGTCTGACTGAGGGGCCGGACGCAAACGGCCAATACCGTACCCCTGGAGAGCTGTGCAGGTACACACACACACACACACACACACACACACACACACACACACTCACACTCACAATCATACTCACCCTCACACACACATGCACACACTCACAATCATACTCACCCTTACACACACATAAAATACACAGTCTATTATTCTATGGTCAACAGGAATGCATAAAAGTGTGTTTGTAAATGATATTAGAATTAAGAGTAATAATTGTGATATTTGTTATAGATATGGTAATAATGGTGATATTTGTTATAGATATGTTAATAATAGGGTGTGATGTGTACAGGAAGGTGATATTAACAGGATAGTCTAATTCCCCTCCCCTGGCTGATCACAGTTATAATATTTATATCAATATAACAGTTATAATAGTGATATTAACAGTTATAATAGTTAATATCAATACTAACAGTTGCAATCGATATATGTTATACGAATATTAAAAGTTATAATAGTTATATTAACATTAACAGTTAATATCATTATTATAACAGTTATAATAGTTATATTAATATAAATAGTTATAATAATGATATTAACATTAATACTTATAATAGTGATATTAATATCAGTAGTTATAATAGTGAAGACGAAGGTGTAATTCCCCTCCCTTCTGCAGGGAGGCGTATTCTGTAGCACTGGCACCACACCACCCCTGGCTGATGCGGCAGGCAGCAGAGCTGGTGTTTGTGGCGTTGCCGGGGCGACAGGTGTTCCTGGACACTGTGTGCGTGACCAATCAGGAAGAAGCCACGCCCGTTCTCCACACACTCATAGGAGCTATAGGACTGGTGCACACACGCACCCAGAACATATTGCACACACACAACATGTTGGACCTGCCCTAACACAACACACACACAACACACACACACACACACACACAGAACATACTGCTCACACAATCTACATGTTGGACCTGCCCTAATGCACTCCCACACACACAAACACAGTGTGTTAGGCCTGCCTTACACACACACAGGCACTGTAACCTCGCTGCTCCTCTGGGTTGCATTTTGGGTTGCTAAGAACTGTATGGTTTCAATTTGAATATGTTCTCCTGAAGTTACTTCAAATTTTGCACCCGCTATTAAATAGTAACTGGTGTTTGAACCTCAAACAGCTGAAGTTACCTTGTCATCTCCAACACACCCTGTTAGTGTACTAAAATACGCTTAGTGTTCTAAAATACTGTTAGTGTACTAACATACGCTTAGTGTTCTAAAACATTGTTATTGTACTAAAATACTCAGTGTTCTAAAACACAATGGGTGTGTACTAAAATACTCTGTTGGCATTCTGAAATACTCTAAAACTTGTTAAAGTCTCTATCTGTTATTGTTATCAGTGAAGATTTTGTTGATTTCAACTGCAGGCCATTTTGTTGCCCTCTTCCCTCACCTTATGTAGCTTTGATGTAATCAGTGTACTGTAAAGTGATGACATCAGAAAATGGTAGGCATCCCAAATAGGGAGAAATGTAGCTGTTGTAAATAAGCAAAATGTTTTGAAAAGTAAAATGATTCATTCAGATTATATTTGTTTATAGACAAAATATCTTACAGGATATATATTCAAATTAACCCAATAAGATTCAGGCGTTTCTGAGATCGAATTGTCTTATATACATTTTCCCAAAAATACAGACACATTGATCGTAAAAAAAAAAGTATTTATTTAAAACAAAAAGTAAAAAACATATTTACAAATATACACCGCTCAGAAAAATTAAAGGAACACTTAAATAACACAGTGGATCTCGAGTAAAATATTCAAGTTAAATTGTATATATGATATACATTGTGTAATCAGTTGAGAACAAAATGACGTAGAAAATGAATGGCCAATGGAAACCAAATTCATCAACCCATTGAGGCCTGGATTCAAAAGCACACCGAAAATCAAAGTGAAAAATCTAAATCATAGGCTGATCAAACTTGCATACATTTCAACACGACAACTCATAATGTGGCTCAGTAGTGTGTGTGGCCCCCATGTCCCTGTGTGCACTCCCAACACCGTCTGGGCATGCTCCTGATGAGATGGCGGATGGTATGCTGGGGGATCTCCTCCCAGACCTGGAACGGGGCATCAGTAAGCTCCTGGACAGTCTGTGGTGCTACTTGGCAGAGTCGGATGCGTCGTTACATAACGTCCCAAAGGTGCTCAATTGGATCCATGTCTGGGGAACATGAGGGCCAGTCAATGTAATCAATGCAGTCGTCATCCAGGAACTGCCTACACACTCTGGCCATATGAGGCCAGGCGTTGTCCTGAACCAGGAGGAACCCAGGGCTCACTGCACCAGCGTGAGGTCTGACAATGGGTCTGAGGATTTCATCCCGGTACCTAACAGCAGTCAGGGTACCGTTAGCTAGCACATGGAGGTTTGTGCGACCCTCCAAGGATTTGCATCTCCAGACCATCACTGACCCACCACCAAACCGGTCATGCTGGATGATGTTGCAGGTAGCATACCGTTCGCCGCGGCGTCTCCAGACTCTTTCACGTCTGTCACATGTGCTCAGTGTGAACCTGCTCTCATCTGTGAAGAGAACCGGGCGCCAATGTCGAGGCTGCCAAATCTGATGTTCTCTGGCAAATCTCAATGGAGCTGCACGGTGCTGGGCTGTGAGCACAGTTCCCGCTAGAGCAGTGGTTCTCAAACTTTTTTTAATACTTACCCCCTTGAAATATTTTTTTTCAGACAAGTATCCCCTGACCACTGCAAAACATTTTTGGTAGAAAAAAAAATTATATTACATTAATACATTATAGTAGAACTTTAGTGCCTCAACATTTTATCCAAAATATTTTGCTAAACAGCCAAATGTACTGTCCTGAAAGTATTTAAGAAAGCAACATGTTTTTTTTTCAACAAAAAATATTGTTTTTAAACGTTATGCATATGCTGGTTAAAAGGTTTTGGTCTGATAAATGGGTATCATAGTGTGACACCAGATTCAAAGTTTTGAAGATACATATTTGGAGGAGAGGGGGGTCTTTGCTGAACCAGAAAGAACATATACTATCTCATGTTACCTTGTTTTAAGTGTAACTAAGTGGCTTTTTGACTTAATTAAATTATTGACTTTGACGCTGTCGTTCAAAACATCCAGCAAAACAGGTCTCGTTTTCTTGGACGCCAGTGCTTCCCTGTATGACAGTGAGTCCTTTGCACTTTCGGGATTTCATTTGGAATTTGCGATGTGAGTCCTTTAACACAGCCTGTCATTGACGCACAGACACTGGTGCAGGATTTGCAGTTCAAACCGTTTTCAAACTGTTTTCAGAGAAGAACATATTAAAATCATTAACATACTTCCCCCTCCAAACACTATTGAACTGAAATTGGCTATCCAGAGACCGCAGCACACAGACCTCACAGTGAACAAACGTCATCGTGAACGCGTTGTTGCTTTTGAAATAAATTGCTTTGAAAATAAGGATATTGAATAGAAAATGTGGGTAATTGAAGTTAGATTCAATAATTTGTGTTGAAATCATTTGAGTATAATTAGTTGAGGATTTAGGCATAACTGATATTTTTTTTTATTAACATTCTGCGTAACCCCATGTGAGAACCACTGAACCAGAGGACGTCGGGCCCTCATGCCACCCACATGGAGTCTGTTTCTTACAGTTTGGTCAGAAACATGCAAATGAGTAGCCCGCTGGAGGTCATTTTGTAGGGCTCTGGCAGTGCTCCTCCTATTCCTCCTCGCACAAAGGAGCAGATACCGGTGGCACGCATGGATGTGCATCCTGGATGTGCCATCCTGGAGGAGCTGGACTACCTGTGCAACCTGAATGGGCTGCAGGTATCGTCTCATGCTACCAGGAGTGATAAGAGCACTAGCAAAATGCAAAACTTAGTAAAATCAGTCAGGAAGGATCAGGAGAGAGAAATGGTCCATGGCCACCACCTGCAAAACCCTTCCTTTTTTGGGGGTTGCCTTGCTGTTGCCTCTCCTGTCCACCTGTTGTTGTTTTCGTTTGCACCAAAACAGGTGTATTCGATTCACAATCACTTATGCTAACTAGACAGGTCGATATCCCAGAAGTTTCATTGACTGGGTATTATACAGTGATGATTGGGTGTTCCCTTATTTTTTTGAGCAGTGTATTTTCCTTTGACAAATTTTACCATAGACCAGTGTTTCAGAACTAAACCTGGAGGGTTATCTAATTGCCTGATGGCAAACTTGAGACAATTCCTGTTTCAATAGGCTTTTGAAGCAGATGTTTTAGAGGACATAAATCACGATGCTTCGGCAAAATCAATTTCTCGAAACAGATGGGTTGGTAAAATTATAGAAATTTTATTTAGGTAACCTATAGGTTCTTTAGCCTTTTGTAATATGTTATGTTGATGAAGCTATTTGTACACATTTGAAATAACCTGACCCTTTGCTTTCTCTAATGAATTCAGTTAATTAATTCTATACAAATTACTCTATTACTTTAATGTAATTTAGGCAGCACCTCTTACCTGGTACACTGGATATACATAGCACATGGGCATTGCAGACATTGAACTGGTCCACCAATGAGCCTGGCTGGTTGGCATCAATGATGACAACCTTGCTGGCAGAATGAGTGCTGGTAAGGATCCACACTCTACTACTCATAGTGTCTGTCTCCTGAACCTCCTTATATATACAAAGAGAAACAAATTGATTTAAGAGAAACACATTTCACATAACGTTGTTACTTCTAATTCATATTGAATGAAATCTTGTTTTATTTTTCTACACTGTGGACGGTAGAAACTACAGTAGCTTGATAAGCTTAATTGTTTAAGTAATTGTACCACAACCTTTTTTTTCTCCGGGGAGCTGTGGTTGCTGCCCTTGCTATCTTCCTCATGCATGGCCAAAGGATCCGTGCTGTTGCAGGCGGTCTTGGCTAGGGCTGTTTCCTGGACATGAGCTTTCCACCCTGTCAAGTCCACCCCTGCAGCACACCACAGCTACACACACACACACAAACACACACACACACACACACACTTTAACTCAAAACCCAGTAGTAAAGAATGGTTAGCTAGAACAAACAATAACTACTGGTTGCTGATGAGCGAGTTTACCTGGCAATATAATGGTAGCTAAATAGATTACACCTGCTAAATCAGATATAATAATAATAATTAATTGAATTTAGTTTTTAGCACTTTTCTCAGGACTCAAAGCGCTTTACAAATTGGTTGCCAATAAGGAACACACAACGAACGGATAGATTACAATCACTCACAACAATCAGTCTGGGTGATACCATGGCAGCCAGTTTGCGCCAAACTTGCTCACCCAACATATCGCAACAGACTTCACAAACACAGATTAGACACACAGACATAGACAGACTGACTGCAGTTCTATTGGCAGTGCCTAGTCAGGGCACTGATAGGAGTATTAACCCATGTTTTTTGTAAGTGGGAGGAAACCCAAGCACTCAGTGCTAACCACTGAGCCACCGTGTTGCCAAAAGTAAAATCAGTAAAATACCGTGCTATAGTTAAAATATAATCACTAAGATCGTGGAGTTTGTACCTTTTCCCACAAACACATCTTTACTGATCAAGAGCTAACATGGGTTTAGAGGCAACATTCTTGGAAACTAGTGACATATGTCAATGACTGAAGGAACAAAATTCTTTTTTGGGGGGGAAATATGTCTTTTCATTATTACACTACATAATTTTTTATTTTATTTTACTGAATATAGGTATTGTATTTAAGCGTGCAGAAGTCAAGAAATTTTAATCAAAATGTAAAGTTGATAAGTCGACATGGCTCGTCGGTAAGTGAAGTTGACGGAAATAAGCACCCTTTGAAGTCCGCAATCGCAACCTGATCAATTTAACGGCTCAAGTACTATAGAGAGCATAGAGAAAGAAGGGCCTTAATTATCATATATTCAATTATAAACTTAAAAACTCACATTATGCATTGATATTTAACCATTTTTATTCAACTTAAAGGCTCTGTTGAGCAGGGGAGGAGAGCTGCTGACCCGGACTGGGGATATCGTCGGGCGGTGGAAGGAGCACTTTGAGGAACTTCTTAACCGCGCTAACACATCCTCTGTGGAGGAGGCAGAGTTCGAAGACTCGGGGGAAGTCTCAGCAATATCCCTGGCAGAGGTCACTGAGGTAGTTGGGAAGCTCCTCAGTGGCAAGGCGCCGGGTCTGGATGAGATTCCCCCGAGATGCTGAAGGCTCTGGACATTGTTGGGCTGTCTTGGTTGACACGCCTCTTCGGTGTTGCGTGGAGGTCGGGACAGTACCATTGGAATGGCAGACCGGGATGGTGGTTCCCATTTTTAAAAAGTGAGGAGGAGGGTGTGCTCCAATTATCAGGGTATCACACTTCTCGGCCTACCTGGGAAAGCTTATGCCAGGGTGTTGGAAATAAGACTCCGACCGATTGTCGAACCTCGGATCCAGGAGGAGCAATGCGGATTCCGTCCTGGTCGTGGAACAGTGGACCAACACTTTACCCTTGCGGGGCTGTTGGGGGGGGGGGGGGGGGTCATTGGAGTTTAAACATCCAGTCTACATGTGTTTTGTGGACTTTGCAGATGACGTGGTTCTGTTGGCTTCTTCAGACTGTGACCTTCAGCATGCACTGGAGCGGTTTGCAGGTGAGAGTGAAGCGGTCGGGATGAAAGTCAGCTCCTCCAAGTCTGAGGCCATGGTTCTCTGCCAGAAAATGGTGGAGTGCTCTCTCCGGGTTGGGAGTGAGTTGCTGCCCCATCTTGATCTTGTTCACGAGTGAGGGAAACATGGAGCGTGAGATTGACAGGCGGATTGATGCAGCATCAGCAGTAATGCGGGCATTGTACCGGACCGTCGTGGTGAAGAAGGGGCTGAGCCGAAAGGTGAAGCTCGCAATTTACCAGTCGGTCTACGTTCCAACCCTCACCTATGGTCATGAGCTTTGGGTAGTGCCCGAAAGAATGAGGTCGCGAGTACAAGCGGCTGAAATGTGTTTCCTCCGGGCACGCCCTACTAGTAGGAGCCCCAGGGGTAGACCCAGAACATGCTGGAGAGATTATATCTCATCTGGCCTGGGAACACCTCAGGATCCCCAAGGAGGATCTGGAAAGCTTTGCTGGGGATAGGGACATCTGAACTACCCTTCTTAGCCTGCTGCCACTGCGACCCGGCCCCAGATAAGCGGCGGAAAATGGATGGATGGATGGAAATAGGTTAGGCTAGGTTAGGAAAGAGGCTGTGCAGCTGGGCACTTTTTGTGATTGTTAGTATTATCATTATTAGGGGTCCAAACAGCGAAGGTGCGGGAACCCTACTGTTCTTCTTAGTGTTATTAGGGGTCCAAGCAGCGTAGCTGCGGGAACCCTATTGTTCTTGTTAGTATTATTATTCCGCAGTTTTTCAGGGTTTCACCTACTTCCCACTGCTCGCTTTTTATGAAACTTGGCAGGCTGATAAAGGTCTATGCAAAACTAAAAAAACTGAGCTTTTGGGGTCCATACACCCATCCCTCTAGCGCCACCATTGAGTCAAAGTTACAATTTTCAAATGCTTATAACTTGGGCCCATATTGTCCAATACAAATGAATCAGGTATTGGGTGATGCACAAGCAGATGCGGAAAAACTTTGCCATTGATCATTTTCATTCCTGCCCACTAGATTGTCCGCCATTTTGAAATGTATGAATAACATACTTTTGAGAACTAGCCATGGGCCTTTTGTCGGATTCCCACCAAACTGCACAGGTAGCACCCGTGGACAGTGTCCATAAATAATTATAATAAAAATTCTGACATTACCAGACACAGCAGACGCCATATCCCAACAACTTCCTGCGGCTTTCGCTTCATAAGTAAGTAAAGGCGTATCTCGTCAACCAAACGCACAATTGTCACCAAACTTGGTACACATCATTTGTAAGACTAGAAGAGTACAGATCTGGAGTTTGGTGCCAATCGGCCATATGGGGGCGCTATTCCAGAAAATCACTTTAAACCTTCATGACTCCTGAATGCAACCAGATATTTTCACGAAACTTGGTGTGTAGCACGAGAGTAATAGGTTGTTGTGTTACAACAAATAAGATGTTGGTATTACAAACCATGTGACTGCCACAGGCCAATGAAATTAAAGCTATAAATCAAAGACCTTAGAAACACTTGAGCGCCATCAAATTCGGTCAGTATAAGGCCATGGAGTCCCCCAACATCCAGTTAAAATGTAGGCCTTGTCGGACATTGGGGGGCGCTAAAGTGCATCATCAAACTTGAGATTTCAAATAAGCAAAATCTCTGTGCTCGTTTCAGATACAGTCACCATATTTTCTCAGAATATGCATTGCATTGAGAGAAACAATATTGCCTCTTGCACCTTTGAGCTCAGTCGTCTCGGTTTATTGCTTTTTGGCATTGTTTGAATTAAGACTCATGACAAAGTCGTCCTAGGCCTTTTGTCGAATTCCCACCAAACTTCACAGGTAGATTTGTGGATAGTGCCCAGCAATAATTATTAAAACAATTCAGACATTTCCAAACACAGCAGACGTAATATCTCGACCACTTCCGGCGGCTTTCGCTTTATAAGTAAAGGCTTATCTCCACAACCGAGCGGACAATTGTCACCAAACTTGGTACACATAATAGGTAAGACTAGAAGAGGACACATGCTGAGTGCTATACCAGAAAATCGAAAATTGCCCCCTGCACCTATGCGCTCAGTTGTCTGTTTCTTCTTATTTTGCACAGTTTGAATCCAAAATTTCATTGGCTCAGTGGTTAGCACTCTTGCTTCAAAGCAAGAAGGTCCTGAGTTCGAATCCCAGCCGACCCATGGTCCAATTTGGTGTGGCGTTTCACTTTAAACGCTTGTTATTCCTGAACACAAAGAGATATTTCAATAAAACTTGGTGTGTCACCTGAGTCAGGGCCGGACTGGGACCAAAATTTGGTTCTGGCATTTAATGCCTTAGCCGACCATCTACCCAAAAAAATATAGGCCTATCCGTATATATCCTCACCTTTATCGTTGCGCATCTAGTAAAAGTTATTTAATGCAAATTATAATTGAATCATTGTTGATGTTATATTTAACAACAACGCAGACCGGCCCAGAACTGTCAAAAATTGGACCGGCCCATTTGCCATAACTGCACGATGGCCAGTCGGGGCCTGGCGTGAATGTAATGTTGTGGGGGCTGTTCTGTTGTACTGGGGCCTGGCGGCCTGGCGTGAATGTAACGTTGTTGGGGCCGTTCTGTCGTACTGGGTCAGGCTGCTTCTGTTGTGGGGGCCGTTCTGTCGTACTGGGTCAGGTTGCTTGGACCGCTTCATTGCTGCCTGCAACTATATTTATGTGATGCATCGTCAGATGCAGCACATACTGTTACCTGAAAGTCATATTATTATTATTATTATTATTATTATTATTATTATTATTAAGCCTGTTTTTTGCGCCTTATCAACGCCCTTAGTCCAATAGATTCCTCTACTGTGACCACATGTCTTCGGTATTGCAGTCCGTTGCGCTTACATACAGCTAAGTTATCGGTTCATGTATTATATTTTTGAATTATAATTTATCGTTTTTTGGCCCCATTGAAATGACAGGACAGAGAGTTTTCACGGTCATATACCACCATCTAGCGTTGATGTTAATGTTGTTACGTTTGTACAGACTGTCTTGGTTAGGCTATTACATCTAGCACCAGTTGAAAACTGCATCAGTGACTCCGTCTTGTTATTTGACATCGAAACATGGTGTCAGAAGTGGGAAAGCTAAATCATAAATAACAGAAAGTTCAGGACATCTGCACCAATGCACCTGTG
>JAVQIZ010136644.1:0-32500 GCA_036023535.2 Galaxias brevipinnis | reverse complement strand
CGAGTTGTGAGAGCGGGCCTCATCCCTGAAAGTTCACACCCTCTCTCCTAGTTCAGGACTCCCACACCACTCCTCGCTTGTTATGGAAAACTTTCCGTCTGCGGCCTCTGTCGGCGTCCCGCCAGCCCCTACCCTGGGACCCTGTCGCTGTACAATATAGGGAAGTCCAAAATGAAAAGCGTTGCCGTTGGTGGTGGCTGCAGGGACATGGGTCTGACAGGCTTATTTCATTACGGCGTCTCAGGCGACCTTGGCTCTAGCTGGCCGTGCATGGGTCCTCCAGACTATTCAGAGCAGCGGTCTTAAATCGAGGGAGCCTGAGGCGCTTAGGGACCGAGGGTTGCCACCATGATACCAAACACAAAGAGTACATGAGAAAAGTGTGTGTGTGTGTGTGTGTGTGCGTTGAGGGGGATTTGCCGTTATATGAAATCGTAGAACAGCAACTCACTGATAGTCCCCAACTGACTCCCTGGGTGGAGTGGGCTGTTCAGTTAGTCACTCTCTCTCTGGTGCGTTGTAAAACCCAGGAGACGTCGTTGTAAAGGGGCCAGTGGCGTGGTACGTGTTCCTTCCCACAGCCTCCATCGTGACTGTCAGAGCAGTTGGCGCCGTCATCTGTCCTGTCCACGCACGCTGCCTCTCCTCTCTCCTCTTCCTTCGTCACCAGAACGTGCCCCATGAAACGACTGCTCTGTCATAACCTGCTGTTACATTACCGCCGCCTCGCACGCACACACACACACGCACACACACACACACACCGCCACACGCACGCTCTCCTCCGTTCCCTTAACGAGCGTGTCCGTGTCCTCGGCCCCTACCGTAACGGAGGCTGATGGTGTGCAATCAGTGTGGAGAGGCTCAGCTGCTGTTCCTATCACTCACCGTCGGCCATCGAGCTCATTAGGCTAGGGACAAGACGTTGAAATTACAAAGAGAGAGAGAGCAGGGGAGAGAAGGGCAGAGAAATGGAGGAGGGAGGCACCGACACATGAAAGGGGAAATCGAGGGACGTTAAGAGGCATAGAGAGAGAAACAGCAGGGTACACTTGAGTCTCAATTATTCCATATCGCCATTTCATGTATTTTTGTGCCTCATCATTTTCGCGCGTGGTGATTATTTATTCAGCATGTCTTTATTATGGAAGGCTCTGAATCAAATCAAAGTAACTGTACCGTTTTGCAGTTTATTAAAGCAAAGACTTTAATAAAGGCTGTACCTATAAGCTCTTAGAGTAGGTTGTGAATGGGACCTGAACAGAGGGTTGGCGACGTGCTTTGGATGTTAGTGTTGAAGCGTGCTAACACCAGTTGGACTGAGGTGGGGCTCATTTTCATTCAGTCTCTCACCAGAGGGACGCCTCTATTTGTGTGGAGTAATGTTTTAGGAAAGATCGGTGGCCAGTGTTTCTGTTTTTTTTTAAGATTGTGTTCCGCCTCCCATTTTTATTGCTCTCCCTGAAAAACACAGATTGTCCAAAGACTGCACTACTTGTCTTGGGAAACCAAATCCAATTTCACATTTTAGACTCACCATTCGTGCATTGGGGATTCAGCAAGATTCATGGTTGTGTCTGCGTGCATATCTGTGGGTGTGTGTTTTTGGGTGTGTTTTCATTTGGCACAGGTGTGCTGCATGCGTGTTGTGTCTGTGTATAAATCTGAAGGACTTCTTATTAAAGAAGCAAACTATCAGTTGTGTAGTCTTGTTTTAAAACAGAGCTTACTGGTTAATGTTGAAAGGCCTATAATTAGTTTAGCTGATTGACTCCCAGTATAGCTCATGTATAATGGTGGTTAAGGTAGAGTGTTTGTCAAATGCGGATTATTTTTCGGAGGGCCTTGATTGTTATTGTCTCGGCTTTCTAGGGAGGGGGTTGAGAGGACATTTTAAGCTGTGCAGCTTTACTGTTGTAGCCTTTGTTGGCCTATTTAGCCCCCCTCCCCTACCCCCAACACATACGGTTGAAACAGTATGCACTCACACACACACACACACACACACACACACATAAAATACACAAACTCACATGCCCTGCCTGACCCAAGCCAACGACGGCCTAATCACAGTATCTGACCCTGATACCTGATTGTAACCGGAGCCTGATTGAGATACCTGAGCACAGCATCTCACCTTACTGTCCTCTCTCCCCTCTGTCTGTCTCTCTCTTTCTCTCCTGTCCCCACAGAGAACCATGAGCACTTTGGAGGAGGAGCCGGACCACATGATACCATGAAGACAAGCCTGCAGGTCCTGCGTTGCCAGCTGCTGAGTGAGTTGGGAACTCCACCATCTCTATCACATTATTAATTCAGAGCAGATGGTACCGATTCAAAGTCATTGCCATGGAACAATTCATCAACCAACCGCACAGGAAGGCCATTAGTGTCAAACTACATACCAATAGACTAACAGACTACATTTATATCTAACAGATAAACAGTGCTCAGTAAGGAAAAAGCCAAAGATCTGTGCTCGACATTTACCAGATAGGAGGGATACAAAAGTAAAATAAAATGGAAACAAAGAAAGATGGACACTAAAGAACGCGGCAGACTATTGTTTTGGCCAATGACAGACGTTAGTTCTAAAATGGCTTGATGCTTTTTGAATAATGGCACATGGATAAATCACAGCCACAGGGATTCGAAATCACAAGTTTCAGACTAGAAGGTCTTAGAGGGTGTTACCTCACCACTCCATACATTTGGGTTCTGTCTAAGCTGCTTCTGTATTCCATTATCATTGAGCCGGGTCTGCTTTACATTCTGAGCATATTAGCGGAGCCAGGAGAGTGGTGGTACGGCGCGGGGGCCTCTGGCAGAGCTCCAGAGCAGAATGTCAGATGAATATGGAACATGGGGTCAGGGCCATCCCCCACCAGGCCCCCCTGGCTGTTAGTGAGACAGTCTGCTCAGGGCTGGTGCTCCACCCCCCCACCCCACCCTGCACTTTGCTACTGAGCAGCCAGGTTAAAGGGACGGCCCGACGTATCTAACTCAATTTGCTTGGAGTGATGAGCGTGGCCACGACTGCGTGCGAGTGCATAGTCCTGTAAAACCTGTGAGAGGGTGAGAAAGGTCAGTATTACAATGTTTTCCCTCAGGAACACGACACTGTCGAGGATAAGGAGAGGGGTAGACTAGCTCGCTGCCTACTACGTGTGGTTTGTATAAAGCAACGGACATCATCCTTTTCCTATGTATACATATATATATATATACGTCAAAGTTTCAATCGACTAGAGAATATTTACGTATATTTACGTTCTCCAGTCGATTGAAACTTTGATGGCATGGGCTCGTTTTTGGTCCCAGGTGTGGTCTGCCTTTCCCCAGGCACCTTGCAGCTCTTCCAGCCTAGCTCGTTTTGCTGCTCTGACAAAGGCCCACCTGAGGTCCCAGCCGCTGCGCTGCGCTACGCGAACGGCTCTCTTTTCACTTTGTCTCTCTCTCTGAGGACTTGAGGTGTGCTGGACACAGATGAGACCTTGCTCTCCATCCTCTGACCTCAGGCTTTGGAAGGTGCCGACAGGTCACCACTGTGGAAGAACGATTGCTTTCAGATCTTGCAGTATGCCTCCCTCTTTTCCTGCGGTCATCCTCCTCTACTTCCTGCCATTTTGTTCTGTCTTTTAGGTTCTGCGTTTCTTGGATGGTGCCTTATCCCCAGCGCACCTGAAGCCACTGGGACGAGTCACCATTTGTTGATAGGAAATTGGGTTTTGTCCTATGGCCCTGTCCTCAATGCAATTTGGTCACAAGTAAGGCAATTGCTTCCAAGTATCTCCTTGCCTGAAGTGCAAATTGCATTGTGAAGTCAGCTCATAAAAAGAAAATCGGTTATGCCGTTTAGTACGAAGGGGAAATGATCGTGCGCTATGAGAAATCTCTCTAATCTGATAGGCCCACAGAGTCTCGCCTCGGTTGATAGTATTCTTGTAATATATTTTTCTTTTAATGCCGGCCTACAGACCACTGACAGTTCTGTGAATAGGTTTTTTCGTTTTTTTGATTTGTTTGGTTGTAGAGTTAGTGGCATAAATGAACATTAGAGGCATGAATGTCTGGTTTGAAGGAGCTGTTTTCCTGCACGCCTGCCTGTGACTGCGTGCTCTCCCCCGAGCAGCGAGCGACTTCCTGTTTAATGTCTCTGCTTCCTGTCTGAGTCAGACGCTATTCATATTCTCTGTAAGTCAGTTCGGCTAAATCATTATCCCAGTAAACGTTAGCGGACCTTTGGTGGTTGTCTGCCTGCCCTCTCTCTCTCTCTCCCTGCCCCACCTTTCTCTATCACTGCCTCCCTCTCTCTCACCCTGCCTTTCCTTCTCTCCCCCTGCATCCCTCTCTCACCCTGCCTCCATCTCTCCCATCTCCGCTCCCTCACGGCGTGGATAAACATGTCTGTGTTCAGAGCCATGGTAATCTGACAAACATTGTGGGCCATTCCAACAGGAAGCTATTATCCCGGACTGTGATAGCCCGGCTCTTATCTTTGTGCTCACATCTGGAGCCGCCCTGCCCCCCTCCTCCCCCCCTCCACCCCTCTCCCACTCTCCCGGTCCCGTCCCAGCGGTCCACAGGACGTGCTCTATCTGTCCCTCGGCCCCCTCTGGGACCGCCACTCTCCTCAGATTGGCAGGCGGACACACCCAGGATCAGAGCGGAGCGGGAGGAATTTGTCTGTTTATGCCGCTGCTGTCAAGATAGTCTATTGGAACACCTGGGAGGGGCATTTTCCACCCCAAGTTAATTGTTGGTCTTTTTCGCTATGACAGGTTGTTTATTTCATCTCGAAGATTCTGTTTTTCCAAAAACAGGCAGTAGGAGTTGTTGTGTTTGTTACGGGGGTCGGATGTAAATACATTTTTTCAACTGTATTCAATTCAATTCAATCTGATCCCATTTGCCATATTAAAGCGGTCGTCTGTGTTCCGTACATTGACAGATGTCATATAGAGGTTTGTTTGGAGCACACCACCAGCTACGGGGGACCTCCATTTTGGGTCACCATGGGAGGAGCATGGCCAGGCCTGATAATCCCCTCCTGCTGGCCACCGGTCTCCCCGCTAGTTAAGGAGATTTATGTCCCTCTGCCCAAGCTTGATGGCTCTCATCTGGTGATCGACTCATTCTGGTGACCATGTCAAAGCTATTACAGGAGTAGCCTCGCGGACTGCTCTCCACAAAAGGCTTTTTTTTTTCCTTTTAGTTTAAGCCCTCTTAAGACTTCTGTGTTGCTCTGTCAGCGTTTTATGTACCCCCGTCCCCCGATCGGTAAGGCAAAGGTGCGGAAACCTTCCTCTATTAGATAGCGAGGGCCCTAGGTGGGTTGCTGAGTGCGTTAGAGGCTCATCGGTATGCCGCACGGAGGCCGCAGATAAAGCCCTCCAAGTCTACCCTGTTTGGACTGGCCTGTGGGGAATCCCGCCGGGACAGAGCCTCCGCTGGCTGGCCGCGGCGCTGCGTGGAAGTGTTTGGATGATTAGCATAAACAGGCATAACGCGGTCCACCGGGGAACCGGCGAGGGAGTGGTAAATTCCTCGTTACCGTCCCAGCGCCCTGGGAGCTGCAGATGCTGTGCTGCATTTATGCTTTGGTCTGGTGCTAATGATCTGGGCACGATATCAAAATCGAGTTGTATATTCCCTTTACTGTGCAGGAGCATCAGTCACTTCGGGGTTTGTTTACACAGCAAAATTGCCTACAAACTTTGACCATAATGTGCTCGCACTTAACAAGTTATTTATTTTTGATAAAGATACATATGCACTTTTTTTGTGTGAACAGTTAGCCTGTTCTTCGCTTGACATTTGATCATTTCACATTTCATTTATAGCAATTTAAACTGGACTAAGGCTTTTTTTCACGGTGCAACGACCTGATATTGGACCCTGCTGTGAGTATTTTTGGACTGCTCCAGCGGCTGTGGGTGAGGTGTTCTGTAGGTGTTTGCGTTCCCTGCCCACCCCCTGGCTACTTTCCCCGTCATGCAGGGTGAGCAGGCACCGGCAAGGAGAGAGGGCAGCCTGCAGCTACAGTCCAGAGGTGGAGCCTGCAGTAGCTGGCCGGGCCACTGTTGTTGATGGATGATTCTGCGTCCCAGAGGCCCATTTCTTTATGCGGGGGAGGGCTTTGCTTTTTCTGTCCCTTTTTTGAAATCGAATAGAGTGGCTGCCCGTTGATGAGGCAGCACAACTGGACTGCGGCGCCTGCTTCCTAGGCAGATTCTCTGGTGGCATGTCCCACGCCACTTCTCCCCTTCCCCTCTGCGTCAGGGGACCCCCGAGTAATAGATGAACGCGGCCCTCAGAGGGAACACCACGGGGCCCCTGAGGATTGATCACATGACCCCGTCGGCCAAACTGAGCTGGAAATCCTCTGATCTGCTCCGCACTGCACTCTGAGTGGATCCTCCAGTATGATTGATTCGGCTGCATTTATCCAGTGTAGTGCACGGGGCCAACACCCTGCGCTGTTATGTTTCTGGAGGTGGTGTTCAAGGAGACTATAACTACTGATAGGACGCGTACCATGTGTATCCCTGTGAAATTTCCCTTTGACAAATCACTGTATTACTTTGAATGTATACATATTTAACCACCTTACTGGTTTCACCCAGCAGGCTCAATGACAGCCGTGACGGCCTCAGTCTCCTAACGTCAACTCTAATGGGGAGTGATTGAGGGAGACGTCGAGAAACAAAGCTGCCATTGGATCTGTGCACAGGATGCTGCCTTGAAACATGATATACTGACATCCCCAATGCTATCAGTGGAGGACCTACATGAATGTCACAGGCTTCTTGTGCGTTCCAAACTAATTCAGCGAGTTTACCGCATGCATTTGCCCAGTGGGACCTAATAAATCTTGAGCTTGGTTAATGAAAATAGGTGCTGTGTCTATGGCGGCCATCAATCAAAGAGTAATATTACAGTAATTTTGTACCCGCTCCTCATTCATCTCCAATCTATCGGCGTGTGTTGGGAGGTAATGATGGTGTTGGTCACGGAGAGTGGGTGAAGGTGTGGGGGTGGTTATGCGTTATAATGGTCGACAATCTTGTTGGCTACCAACTGCCTTATCCCTACAAACGTTGCCAATAGAATACATAGTATTCATAGTACTTCCATTGAATAGCACATTATTTCCCTGGCAACCATAGAAAGCTGTTTATGAACGTTTCCCCCCTTTTTTTCCATCCTTTTTTGTCCTGTGTTTTTTACTGACGCTAAGGATAAGGCCGGCCCTTTGTTTGACACACTTTCTGAATTAACTGCTTGCCAAAATGATTTCCAATGCATAATGTATGTGTTTCTTTTCAAAGGATTGAAAAGCTATAGGCATACTTGCCAACCTTGAAACCTAAACAATCGGGAGGATTTCCAAAAAACAGCAGTTCTCTATGCTGAAAAATAGTTTCGATAGAGAATTGTGGTATTGAAAATCGGGAGTCTCCCGGGAAAGTAGGGAAGGTTGGCAACTATGGCTACATGTCCTTATAGTCACACAAGCTTCTGAGAAGAGGCAGATATTTAAATGACGGTTGGGGAAATAGCACAAGCTCATCTTGAAATAGATTTGGAAATTCTATGGCAGACAAATACTTTGTCAGCAAATCAGTGCAATGTATACATCCAGTTAGCCGAGCCTTTGTTCTCCCCTTATTTAGCCCCTTCGCCCTATCTAGCCAATGATGCTCTATATTTCCTATGTGCCCGTCCTTACCCTCTCTCTAAGCTCACTCCTCCTTCCCCTCTTCTCCATCCCGTTTTCGTAACGTTCCCCTCTGCCTCAGCTCACTCCGTAATGGGTGTCAATAAACCCCCTGTCCAAGACCCCTGGCCCTTCTATCATCTTGTTGCTTGATCGACTCCCAGTGTTTTGGCCAAGCTGTACTTTCTGTGTGAAGGCAGACTGAGGCTCTTTTGTCTGTGATTCCCTGTCCCACTCTCTCACTCTATCCGGCAGCCAGCCACACAGCCACCGAGACAAATTACATGGCTCTGCCTCCCTGTGTAACAGATCACACACACCCACACACACACACAACACATAAGTACATAGAAAGGTGTGCACACACCACACAACGGGAATCTCTCTCTCTCTTTCTCTCTCACCAGCACTTTTCATTCGCTTTTTTAGCTTTTCATTCTAGAATGCACTCTACAGGGCTGTGTGTAACCTTCATGATAAAAGCTCAGGCTGAGACCATGATGAATTCCAATCTCACCTTGACTCAGTGGTCATACAAACAACATTCATCCTCCATTACTTATTGTGTGTGTATGTGTGTGTGTGTGTTTGTTTGTGTGTGTCTGTGCGGGTGTGTGAGAGAGAGACAGATAGAGACATACAGTATATATATATGTGTGTGTGTGTATGTGTGTGTGTGTATATATATATATATATATATACTATATGTATGTATAAATGTATATAGATATATTATATATTATATATAGAGAGAGGGGGTCCTTTTAAACCACTGCTGTTTCTTTAGCCCGGAGTTCTCAACATGTCTTGCAATGAACGAAGATAATCACTCGAATATCCAGAGCTGGGGGAGCTTATGTTTTGGTTCAAACTAGTTTGAAAGTAATTTTACCCCCTTCAACATTTCTTATGAAATATTAAATAAAACATGCTTTGACTACTAAAATATTTAATAAAACATGATTTGACTAATTTGCTTGCCTCTAGACAAAATGTATGTAAGCTTGTTTATTAGACGTAGAAGCATCAGACACTTTTTGGACGGACTTTGAATTTCACACAGTGTGGGTATGTGTCTGTGAATATGCCCTTAGGTCTGCTTTTGTTTTAGGTGTTTGTGTGCACGTGTCTGAGCTTATCTTTGTGTGTGTGTGTGTGTGTGTTATTGTCTTATTTCGGTATGTGTGTTTCAGTCTGCATGGCGTGTCTATATGCGCCTTAGCACTGCACAACAGCGCGGACCCCTCTGATGTTAACTCTACCGCTGGCAGAGTCGAGGCCTCATGTTTTATTCAGCGCCCGCTCAGTGTAGGGTTGCCAGTTTGTGACAGCCAGGGGCTCGATACCGATTGAAGGTGTGATCGACGTCGGACCACATCATGGTAAACACTCACACTCTATTTTGCCCCAAATACGATGCCGCTACAGCTATCCATTTGCTTAGTCTGCAAACAGTGCCCTTCATATAAAGCACACAGTAGGTTATAGTAGGAATAACCCACAGTAGGTTAACCTCAATGTTAACCACTGCGTTTCAATGTGACGGAAAGGACCAGGATTCTATCTTTAGGGCCCCCGTGGTGTTAGAATCCCATCGAGCATTAATGAAGTCTGGGTTCCTGTTGGGAAAGCTCCACCATGGTCTAAATACCGTGGCACGAAGCGGCCTGCCTTCGGCTCAGAATGTGTATGTAGTTGAAATGGCTAGAAAGTCGTCATAAATCATGGCCAGTCGACTGTGTTATCTCTCAGCGACGGGGTCTGGATTGGGCTCCGTGGATCAGGGACGTGACAGGCCTGGTTACCAGGAGCCCGGGGCTCTTACATAGTGGGGAGGTTCCCTCTGAGATGGACTGACCATGACGGATGACGTAAAGGCTGCTTTTAAAATGCCATATTATGCGCAGCCTTGGTGTGACGTGGACTACATGCGGACTAGAAGCAAAAGGGCATTGCCGTTGGATACGGAATGAACCTGGAAATGTGACTTAGGTTGGGACTTTGTGTTGGGAAGGCATTACCACATCTTATTTGTCCTCCCTCCTAGGTTTGGTTCTCCCTTTTCTTGGTTTAGTTCCGTCGTTGGCTGTCTCCGTCTGTATGTAATAACAGTCTTCTTATCTCACATCCTCACTCTCACTAGAAACTGAAGGGTAGGTCTCCATAGTTACCGAGGCAACTAGGTGAAACAACGACCACAACACCTGAGTCACACATGTCTGTGAGTGTCTTCTCCGTTTGTAATTATTGTTGCCACGATCTTGAAATATTTTCTTTTTTGATTCATTTTTGATCAAAGAGCGTTTTTTTAGGTTGAAATGGGTATCATCTACGACTTAAAGCAATGTAGTTGCAATCACTCTACCTAAATGTTCTGTCCCCTAATCTTCCTCTTTGTCTGATCTAAGATGAATCATACAGCCACCTCCACTAGCTCATTCGTCAGTGCAATCTTTCAAATCTTTCCTTTCCAACTTCATGATAAATTATATCTTTGTCTTCAAGTAGCATAGCGACATTGCTTAGGTGCTTAGACTCTGCCTTTGTGCTGGAAAATGCACTGTCTGGCTGAAAGCGTGTGGACCCCCCCCCCCCCCCAATGGGGCAGTCATTGATGTCTTCACATTAGCCATTTTTAACTGTACCAATAGTGGGTAAGGAGCATGTACCCATTGTTTATTGGAACTGTAATGGTGTTTTAATCGGCTAAATATTATCCATTGCCTTGTCCCGACATAGATCTTCTAATCTATGGGATCAAACTGTAAGCGGTGGGAATCTGCCAGACGTTGATTCGTTTCTTGCAAACTGTCAAAACGAATGTTGTCTCAGACGTAGTAAAGTCAACGGAAGATAATAATCTCATATTCTCGGCAGAGCCGGGGAACAACTTTCTGTGCTAATGATGTTCTGAGATGTTCAGTCAGGCAGGTTTACTAGAGAACAACACTAACAGTATTTTTACCGTGTCAGGCTGGTGGGACTCAGACACAAACACAGGCGCAGACCCATGCAGGAACACACGGTGGAAAACATATAGTGCATAATGAGGTTAATAAAGCAATTTAGTCTAACCAGGCGAGAGACAAACACAGCAGTGCAGTTGATTAAAAGCCCGATGGGCTGTAATGAATACAAGACTAGACTGGCAGCCTGTTCGGTGACACCACACTGTTTCTGGCTGGCATAGCTGAGTGGCCTTGCATGGCGGACAGACAGACAGACGGACGGACACGTGCGCTAGGGGAATCAATTATGTCCTTTTTATCTACTGACTACTACTGACTGATCTACTGAACATACAGACTACCAAACGTAGCTACGTTGACCCAAAACACCGGACAATGTTTAAGACGGTCTGATTGTTGTCTGATCTCCGCCTCATTCTTTCAGGTGTTCTAGCGATCCTGGCCCTGCCAGCAGGACTGGTATCACCTACCCAGGAGCTAGACGCCAGCTGGAGCCCCCAGGACCCTGTCTCCATGGCAGATCCCCAGAGCGGCCCTCTCCCTGTTCCTGTTCCTGCCCTGTCGGACACACACCAGGAGGGGTCCAGCAGTGGGGCGTGGCCCCTCCATGGAGGGTCAGGAGGGACCCTCTCTATAGAGCTCACCCAGCCCACAGCAGCACTCAGCCCCTTAGACTGGCCTCTGAACTCGCCTGGTAGCCTGTTGAAAATAAAACGTCCCGTCGTTTCTGTCGCAAGTACTGTGGGCCCCGACACTGTGAGCTCCGGTGGCATGAACCCTGACACTGTGAGCCGGCACCAGCGCCCCAGCTCTGAGGCTGTCAACCCAGGCAACAAGTCCCACCCATACAAGGGAACTCAAGCCCAGACCCCAAACACTGTCCATGTCGAGCAGGTCGGCAGCTCTCTGGACCCTGTTGCCCCACGGAGAGAGGTGGGGTCTGCCTCTGATGGAGCGCCACACTCAGGGCTGGCCTTAGTGCCTGCGCCGAGCCTTGCGACAAAACGAGGGTATGCACTGGGTCTGGAGGCCCCCACACACACGGTCGCCCTTCTGGATCCCAGTGTAGAGCGACCTACGGACCCCAGCCGGCAGGAAGTGACCACTGAGCTGTTTAGCCCTTTATTCTCCTCCTCCTCTGTGGAGGGGGGCCCTGCACTAGACCAGACACTCAGGGAAGGCGTTCACACCACCCCAGAACTGTCCCGGCCCCACGCCATCACGCTGAGGGAGGTGCACAACGAGCCGCCCACCTCGGAGGTGTCAGCGGAGCCTGAGGCCGCGTCGGCACCTCTAGTGGACAGCCCACCGGACGAGCCCTTATCTCCCGCTCCCACCCAGCCATCTAACCCTCCTACCCCCACACCTACCCTGGTCCCAGAAACCAGGTCCGACCTCAACCACACCGGAACCAATGAGAGCACCACGGAGGACGCCGGTGCACCTCTCAACCGCTCCCTTCCTCAGGGGAACGCCACGGAGGATGTGCCTGTGCGGGAAACGACCACTGGAGTCGGCGGGCTGTTCTCTAACAGCAGCTCCGCCAAGGAGCCTCCTTCACAGGGGAACAGCTCGTCAGCCTCCGAGTTGCCATCCATGGCCAGCGGCAACTTCCTGAACAGGCTGGTGCCTGCCACCACTAGGGACCCCTGGGGGTCTGGCAATGGCTCGGGCCCCGCTCTGGACTCCCCGCTGTCCCGTGCCACCATCTGCCTGGGCAAGATGGACATTGTGTGGATCGTCTTGGCTATCAGTGTGCCTGTGTCCTCTTGCTGTAAGTACAGGATAAAGCATTGTGAAGCATTAAGATCTCCATTCAGTGTCTCACAATCGCACACAAAAGTCAGACATTCACTCAGCTGGATAAATTGTAAGCAATATAGGGGAGCTATACCGCATCCTACCATCTCAACCACTCTGTTTCAGTAGTTAATGCTTCCATTGTACTGCTTGCAGCTGTGCTGTTGACCATATGCTGTATGAAGAGGAAGAAGAAATCGTCTAGCCAAGAGAACAACCTGAGCTACTGGAACAACGCTATCACCATGGACTACTTTAATAGGCATGCAGTGGAGCTGCCCAGAGAGATCATGTCCCTGGAAGCTGAGGTATGGACAGCGTTTTTCCTTTGGTGTCACAATCACAGTTCATGTGCACTGCATTCACTTTTATGGGTTATGGTTTAGTTTTTGCTGAATGACCATTGAGTCTACAATTATAGTTGTTTTTATTTTTATCCAAACAATTCTTCATTGGGCTTGTGTAACCATATGTTCCTGTAAAAGTTGTTATATATGTGTACCAATATACACACTTTTTTCTATTGGCTGTTAACATTGACCACAGTGCCCTCTGCTGTACAGTTGACAAAATAGCATTAAATTACAGTTTACAACTGGAATTTATCCTGACAATATTTCAAAGAAGTACCCTCCAGCTCATTCAGTCCACAATTATGAATCCAGCTCTAATTCCATCATAACATTTTATTTTGCATATGCTTTTGTATTTTGGCTGCGTGTTGTGTCTCTTTTCACTTGCCCCCGTCCCTCCACATGTTTTCCCATTCGTTTGTCATGTGGGGGCAGCAGGAGAGGCATGCGAAGGTCGGAACGTGTTTAGGATGCACCTGGTGCAATACAGGTGTTATGTCCCTCTTTACATTTCATCGTAGTTTAGATAACCTCCTTCATACCACAACTTTGCCCTCGGCAAATCTTACTTTTGGTTGTGCTATAGTCCTATTTTTTTTTATTCAGTAGGTATTGAGCATTTAATGGGATCATTTTAGAACGTACCCCCCCCCCCCCCCACCTCCACTACCTTGTCATCTGCCTATACGTCATATAGCTCATAGCTCTATATATTGTATGTAATGAGGCTTGTATCATCTACCTTGTACTGTCAGCCATAAACTTGGCCGTCAACTGTGGGGCAGCCGTATTGATGAGTATGTTTTTGTGTGTTTGTGTGTGTCTACTTTCAGGAACATGAAACATGTTTGCCCCCGAACGGAGACTACAGTGACAGCGGTGTGGTGCTGGTCAATCCTTTCTGCCAGGACACTCTCTTCATCAATAGAGACAAAGCAATTGATATCTAGAGAGAGACACAATGATGGCCCCATTCTGATACCACCTGTAAAAGACTGTCAAAAGAAAGATTCCTGAGTCTCCACAGCTTTCTCCTATTTTTTTCCCCTGCTGACGTAGTACATTTTATATATGTGGTAAATATTCAGAGACTTCACTTTATACTGTATATTAGGAAGACAAAGACATGAATGACATGATATGAATGACATGATATGAATGAACGCTACAGACAATATTTACTATGAGGGTGCACCTGCATATTTTTCTGATGTAAATCTTTTCTACAAATGCTTAATTGTGATAAGGGTTTTTATGTCTTTATAAAAAGGTATGTGTGATTTTAGTTGCATTACAGTGGGTTGATGCTGTGTGCATTGTGGATGTGGCCACTTGATTTCTGCTTTAGGGAGAAAATCTTGTAAAACATTTCAAAATTTCCTTTTTTATCAAACCCAAACAAAACTTAACTAAAAGCCTGTGGAACTTAAATTCTGCACCAATGTACTTCAGGGGATACGCAGGTTTGCTGGCAAGACGTGTGAGACTTGGTTCTAGAGCTGTCGCTTGGCCATATTTTAAAGCTATGGGTCCTGCCAATAGCTTGGAATTTAATTAGAGCGATGGTGCGTCGATAGACCAAATGGAAGTAGCTTTTCCCCTCGTGTCACAAGCCTCTCTTAGAGGGACCACATATACAGTGTGTCTTAATTCCCAATGTCAAGCTATTTCGACTCAACAAGTATATGTCTGAATGTTGTGATATGTACTGTTGCGTGTTTGTAGTTACAATTGATAACAACTTCATTAGTAGAACTGATAGATGAACAATCCACTTATCAAACAAATTGTTGTGACCAATGTCAAACAACTGCACACCATCTTCTGACTACTTAGAATCACAGATTGTGTGTATATGTGTGTGTGTGTGTACGTGTACGAATGTATATGTGTCTGTATGCGTGCTTGCACATATTTTCATATATGTCTGCCTGTCTATCAATCTGTCTGTGTCGTGGTCTGGGGATTGCTGGATTATGAATCCAGCATGGCTTGTGAGAGGGTTTCGGCACCCAAGATTATAGGAAACAATTTTAATAAACCTCCTTGTCTCCCTGCCTCCAGTACAGTATTTGTCTATGAAAATATCTGTGTTTACTACTTTATTGTACAGATGTTAAATGTTGAATTGAGTTGCTGGATCAAAATGTATTAAGAACCCGTAAAAACCAATGATAATACTCAAACAAATATTCTATCTTTAATATTTACTGTTCGCACACGCAGTAGCAGTTTGCAATTTTTAAGTTTAATATTTGTTTTAAACCCTTTTTTAAATTGCTTTAAGTTGCTTTGTCACACTTTATTCAATAATTGCAAAATGCTGCCTCTGTCATTGCTTAGTTTTCTGTGTTTTGCAAGGCTGGTCTTACTGTTTTTGAGTTGGAAGAACTTGTTTAATTATCTTTTCAACATGCTGACATGCACTGCATATTTGGGCAATCACTATCAATTGCTCAAAGACAACAATTAATCTGAGAAGGCAGCATGTTATGTTCAGCATTATGTTTTAGTTTTTTTGTATTGTAGCGTACACTGTACTTTTTACTGCTGAGCAATAAAAAACAAAAACGAAAAAAACATTTGAGCAATTAGCCTACTGAATTAGCTTTGATTAAAGTGGCAAAATCCCTGCTTGTCAAAACGGTTTATTGGTATGTGCATGGTCCTCAAGGCCGATGAATTTCCAACAATGTTGCTGTTAATCTATTTGGTATGTTCATTTACTATACTGAGTATTGACAAAGCTGGTTAGGCCTATAGGCTGTGGCTTGCTGACCTCAGCCAAACCATTGTGGTCTAGATAGAATGTTCTCTGTTCATGTATTGGACTGTAGCCTAGTATTGTTGAAGTTATAAGACAGTCAATTTTTATTCAACCGTAGGCCTACTCATCAACCATAATTATTTGTTTGCATTTATAACTCCAAGGTTGTAGCATAAGAACTACTATGTTCACCTGCCTGAATTTGGCTATTGAAAGCATAATCATCGTTTTAAAAAGTGTTACAGGCGTTTTAAAAATATTGGGTTACTGGTTGAAATAAACATGCTCTGTTTAAATACAGGGCGGACTGTTCGGTATTTAACTTGCACGTTCCAATTATTTTCTCATCCGGAGTAAGCCGGTCAGTGGCTAGATGTACTTCCGGTAGGGTGCACTTGTCAAAAAGCCGCCCATGCTATCGCATGGTGTAGTGTAGCTTATCTGGACAACTACTTTTGAGGACAGACGTGTCTGCAGTCGCCATATTTTATTGATTTACTGATTTCTCATATCTGATAATACGTAATATCTTGTTACAAAAATCTGAACCGTTTTAGACACATTTTGAATTTTGATTTGTCATTGCAGAGTAACTGTTAGCTAAGCTTTTGTAGTTATTTGAAAATGGCGGACGTTGCGGAGAAGAGTCTGGATGATTTCTTTGCCAAGAGGGACAAAAAGAAGAAGAAAGAAAAGGGAAAGGGAAAGGAAACTGTTACCGGACCCACACCAGTTGTATTAAAAAAGAAAATGAAGGAAAAGGAGAAGTCTACGAAAAATGAAAACCAAGATGCGCAGATCGAAAGGGTGAGCCTGCTAATAGCAAGCTAACAAACTGCTAACCGCGTTAGCTAGCTAACAAGTCAGTTCATTCGGTCAGAAAAAGACTGACCAGACTACGGAGTTGATGTACAGTAACGTGGCTAGCGTTGGTAGTACTACTAGGTCTATTAATAGTAATACTTCCGTCACTCGCTGTAACTGCATATTTTGTTTGATTTTAGAGATCTGTCACGTGCTGTATGCTAACGTTGGCTAGCTTGACTAACTTGGATAGCGAGCTTTAACTTAAGTCTAGTCGTCAATGTATTGTACTCGTTACGTTACCTCCTTGTTGAGGAAAAAGGACGACGTTCTAATTTAGCAAAGCTAGTAATGTAGCGAGCTTGCCGGCTTGGCCAAGATTGCTAGAGAAGCTGCAATTTGATTCAGCAAGGCCGTCCTACTAGTATCAGCATAGTACCGTCTATATCTTTTGGGCTCACTGCTCACCAATCAATCTTTTAGTGTTAGACGCTAGCTAATGTTAGCCAAATGACTAATGTTACTCAACTGCGGTAACGCTAACCAGCTAGCTAACTTACTACCGAAGTAATTTAGCAAGAATGTCGTTATACAGACGAGGGATGACATTTAGTACAGAGAACGATTCTAAGTTACGAATACACATCAAAAGCTCCTCATATTTTGTTCGGTTGTCCTTAGGCTTTGTAGCTTGACGCAGTCTCTTAGAAAGGCAAAGAGATTTGCAAACCAGCTGTCCACTCCATCTGAGCTTTTCAGGGAGAGAAATTATTATTAGGCCTAGCTACTCACATTTAAGTAGTTACTGGCACAGTTTGTGCTCAGGATTTTAGCAAGTTCTAAAATTTATATGAACTTAGCATGTAGTAAAACAATCAGTTAAACTTTGACTAACTAGTGCTGTCTTTCCCAGGATGATGAGTGGAAGGATTTTGAGCAGAAAGAGGTGGACTACAGCGGGCTTAGACTTCAAGCTTTGCAGATAAGGTGAGGGAAATGTGGTGACCAACTGCAAGTTCTATGTCTAACTATCCAAATAAAAGAAGACACATTTTAAAATGACACAAAATATTCACAAATAGAATAGATAAGATATCCATCTATGTTCTGTAATGAAAGTTTATGGAGTGTGCCTTAGTTTTTCGTCCAGAGATGCACAGTTTTTTTCTGTCTATCTTTATCTGGGCAGCGATGAGGCGGAGGAAGTGGAATACGAGGAGGAAGTTGGTGAAGACGGAGAGATCATCCTGGTTAGCGGTGACAAAATATCTGGACCCTGGAATAAGTCTGGTGCTCCGCCAACCACCCCTGCTGCCCCTGTTGGTTAGTGAACCAGCTTTCCTTGAATGACATATTTTAATCGACCATTCTCCAAGTTTGATAAATTACTGTAACATAACTAACAGCACGCATTACATAAGCAGAGATTGAATAATTTTTATTGCATACTATCCGACATTCTCAGCGGTTTTTCCTGGATTATAATAATGAATGGTGCCTCCTTTTGTTTCATCAGAGGAAGTAGAGGTTCCAGAGTCCAAGCCTTCCGGTGTTTATCGCCCTCCGGGGGCCCGTCTGACCACCTCAAAGCGTGGCCCTTCTCAAGGTCCCCCTGAGATCTATAATGACGCTCAGTTCCCCTCTCTGGGGGCCACTGCCAAGCATATGGAGACACGCAGGTAAGTTTCTTTAGCCAATAACACAAGAATGATTTGTGTCCTTGTGCATGTATATTAATAGTAGCGGAGAGGAGACATTGCAATATCAAATTTATGTTTTGTCTTTTCAGGGACAGGGAGATGGAGAAGACTTTTGAGGTGGTTAAGCACAAGAGCCGTGGCCGAGAGGAAGGGGGCAGTGGTGCCCCTATGCAAGAGTTGCAACTGGACAACCAGTACGCCATTCTAGGGGACAAGTAGACCCTTCCCTCAAAGTCCCTGTCCCCATTTCTCCAGCGCAGTCCTGCCCAGTCCCCACAGGGAAGCTGAACTACACGTGTGGACTGCAGTCCTAACAAAGCAGGCACTACCGCCACCACCGCATTGGACGTACTCTACTTTTCATTACAAGACAGATACAATATATATATAAATACCATATACACACACACTCGCACACACACTCCTTTATAGTGCATACATCCAGACACCTACATTCACTGAGACATACACATGGATGAAAAAAATAAGTTGCCTGGTACATACATACACTTAGGCGCTCTCTTTACTATAAACACACAGACCCACACTCGCAATCAAAAGCACTTAGTTGGTAAAACTAAAGGACTGCATCCAGAGGAGTTGCTGCAAAGGAATAACAACAAATTATAATTGAAACTTCATGATAATACCACATGAACGACATTTGCAGCAAGAACAACGACAAATGACAACATACAGTTGTCCTTTGTGGATTGTGCGTAGAGCAACCGTTGTCGTACAACTTCTCTCTGGACTTTTATCTGCTTCGATAAATCATCAGAGGATTCAGAAGAATTTGGGCGAGATCATTTTACGAACTTCTGTTGAAATAAGATATATTTTTTTGCAAGATCCTTATAACCCCGAACTGCACATGGTTAATTTTTTTGGGCAGGGTGGGGGTTGTTTGAATGGCAGTGTGGGCATGAGAGGGAAGACTGACTCGGTCACATAGCAGTGTTGACTATGCTGACTGGGCTGTTTGCTCTGGTGACTAGTAGGACAAACACCAGCCTCCATACAAGAGGACCACAGGGCTTTCATTTAGAAACTTGAATATATCTTTTTCGTAATGATGAGCTTGAAAAGATCTATGGACAAAGAGTTAAAGTTATGGTCCTCGTTTAGACTTTCTAATTAAAGTGGCCTTACTGAAAAAGAGAGAGATAGAAACTGTATTGTCCTCTGGAGAGATACCGGCCGGTTTTCTCCTGGGCTGTCGCCCACTGTGAAAGAAACGGCTGTCCTAGAATGTAGTGATGAGTTGCAGTTTTCCTGAAGATTGCATCATTTGTCCTTCATTTCCACTGTCTAATTTGCCACCTCTTTTTATTAATTTTCTGTATTTCTTTGACATCAGTAAACCATTATTAAAGTATATTTCTAATCTTAAGTCATTCCTTTAATTGATATGACTTTCTTTCAATTTCCCTCATTTGGTGTTGAAACATTTTATCCTTATATTGTTAGAAACAAATTACATGTTCTAAAACTATATCTTAATATTATTTTTTACTGTGGTGTTTGCCCACTCTATTGCTTTGAATACTGTGCTACATTTTACAGTACAAAAACAGTAGCTACACCCTACTCATTAGAGTTGATTACTTGTTGCAAACAGTAATGAAACCCAAGAAGTTTGTATTGTTACACCATTTATGATTGCATATCTGTTGGTGTTTCCTTTGATGCTTTGCATTGCTTTTGTCCAAACTGATATGCCTACAAATTCTGCAGTATGGATGTGAAACTGTTTTCCCTTTTCATTTCTCCATTCTTTACGGTCGTGGTTCTGCTTGAGGTACATTGTCTCAGCATTCACCAAAATGTTTAGAGAATAGTTGGCCTTTCCCTAACCCTGGGTAGTAAGAGCATCGGTGTCCTATGTCGTGCCTCTCGCCGACAGCATCAAATCAAAGGACCTATGCTCAGTGATGAGCCAGGGATTTGGATTGTTCCTATCAAGATCAGATGGTTTAAAATAACCATTTTTGCATTTAAAGGGACAACTAAGGTGTTGGAAAGATCTGGAGGAGTTTGTCTTTCTGTTGTAGCTATGAAAGATGTTTTGGAACTTAGTTTGATAAGGGTGGACCAGAGTTCAAGCCTGGTATTCTGTAAACCCCCTGCCAGAACACTGTCTGGAAGGAAATAGTGGACATGACTGCTGAGAACAGCTAATCTAAGAACAGTTTAACTAAATAAAGTGATCCTTGTGATTCTTGTCTCCAGAATTTTTATTTCCTTTCGTAATAGGAATGTGCGAATGTCAAATGTTGAACTGGTTGATGTCCCAAGTGATTAGTCACAAAACACTGGTCATGTTAATCTTGATTACATGTAACCTTACACTGACTAAGTAGACAGACAAGAAACATCAAAGTCAAAGAGGCTTCATCTTTCACAATGGTTTAATAAAAAATTATCAGATAGTTGAATAAAACATGATTCGAAAGGAACCAGATACAGGCTTAATCATGTTTCCTTTTTTGTCTTGGAGAAAAGGATTTCAAACAATGAGGATTCCGCATTTTGAGGCATGTCTGCTGTCGTTTGAGTCACTAAAATAAAAGCCACATGAAAAAGCACGTTCAAACACAGAAGGCCGTGGAGACTACTTTTTAAATTAGTTTTTTTTCATTCAATGTCATTCTTGGAGTATAAATACCAGAGGGAGAGCTGCTTAAGTAATAGGAATTGAACATTAGGGCCAATATGTTTTTGATAGTTGTAGTGAATTCTAAAGCACTTACTTCACTTTTGGGTGTAGGCCTAAATCCATAATCATTTCCAAGAGTACCATCAATAAATGGCTCCTGCAAAAAATAAGTGTTTGTTTTTTATATATATATATTGAAATAATTGTTTTAAACAATGATTATTTTTTCCTGTCTTATCCACTCAAGAGAGACGATAGGAGGAATTTATTGTATCTATTTTACTGAAGCAGTTGGTTGAAGGACCTGAACTGAGACTTAACAATACAAGAAAATCTTTATGGGTCCTTTACCGGGCCTGGCAATAGAAATATTGGTTGTCTATCTTTTGGACTCAAGAGAGCCAGCAGGTTGATGTCATGCCTCGAGCTTGACCTCAGTCTTTGAGATTCTGGTCTTCAAAGTTTTTATTTCCACTTCTAAAAGTAATCTATTGTCTTACATTTTAAATAACGATTCAAATGAACATAACACTGGTAACATTTTGTCTTAATAACTATTCAAATTAACAACACTGGTAAAAATGTGTCTTGTTCAGTAATAACTTAAAACCGACCAAATACTGGACAAGACACATTGAAGTAGCGGGTTCATCTTTCAAATGGTTTACTTTAAAACTGTCTAATGGTTCAATGTAACACATTCTAAGGAGAGAGCAACAGTTTGAATTCATATCTTGAGACACACTTTTCCCTCTTTGTTAGCATGCATTTAGTCCGTGTGACTTACTAAATTAAATAGAACAACAAGATAATGCATGTATAACCACTTTATTTTTATTTATGGTTGTACTGCTTGGGTAACTCATATTATAGGGTTAGGTTATAGGGTTATGTTGTGATTTAGCTGTAGGGAATGCTAAAGGACTTACTTCTATATTTTCACCTTCAGGTGCAGGCTCAAACCCATTATTATTTTCAGTTGTAGCCCTGTGATTATATGGATCCTGAAAAAAAGTGTTTTAAGTGACGTAAATGTATGATTGGTTGAAGTAAAAAAAATATGAACATTGTAGTTGAATATATTTTTTCACTTAAGAGAGGTAGGGTGAGGACTGTATGTACTGCTCAATAGCACAAGCTTAGGGTCCTTAGCAAGGCCTGGTAAAGGAAACGCTGTGTGTATCAGCAATTAATTTGAGTGAATTAACTACTTTAAATTATAAATGTTTTCTGGTTACCTACCAAAAATCCAACTTCATTTTCAAGGGGTATCTTCATGCGTTTTGGGCTCTGAAAATCAATATTGAATTATTACAAAATATCAAGTCTCTTTTTGGTTTAAATCAACCTTAAACCACATAGAATCGGAGGTCACTTAATAAACCTCTGGATAAAATAGATTACCTAATGTTTCTCCAAATTGCTAACTGTTCTGAGAAAAATGGGATGGACTTTATCCTGCATATACCCTGCGCCATAGAGGTCATTGACATTCGTCTGTATAAAATATTTAACAAACGTTTTCAAATTATTTCTAGGCCGATTCATATATTAAGTGAGTTCAATATTATGTCTGCATCACACATAAACAAATATTAATTAAAATAAGTAAACTGTTATAGACAGAAAACAGTTTTTGTCTCGTTCAGCAAAGCCTTAGTACAATATAAAGTGTGTTACACAGTTAAAAGAAGGAAAAGCAAGACCGTGTTAACTTACCAATGAATAGCTTTTGCCTTCGGCTTGAACCAAAACGAGCCCAAGCAAACACATCAAAACTGTTCCTTTCATCTTTAAATGTTCTTAAAAATGACGCACTGAATGTTCTTTATAAGCATAGGCCCACGCCTCAAATGGGCGTATTCAATTTACCTTTGTTAGATTACCTGATGCGCAAGATCGAAGGATGGTCTAAAATAATTGCAACACACATACATTTGCCCCTCTATAGCTATACGTATTACTTCACAAAAAAACTTGAGGGGGACGCTTGCCCACATCTGGAGGAGAAGGAACACACCCACCCCCGCACCCACTTACGTAATACTGAGGCTCAAGGCACGCCCACAAGCTACTGTTGTCATGACAATCAATGTCAACATGAGAGATTATATGAGAAGCAAATTGCCTTGGTTCTTATAACGTTATTTAGTTGGCTAGCTAGGGTACTTGTTAGATAGTTCTAATTGGTTAAGAATATGAAATATGTTTAGTTAGCTACCTATTTGACAGGAAAACTATTTAGAGAGGCGCTATGAGTCGTGCTCACCAGGCTAGTGAAGTAAACGTGTTTGTTCGCACTCGGCCAAGTGCTAATTTTGCACAAGAGCTCATTGAATTCTTACCGGATGGACAGGTAGCTAACCTTATAAATCTTTTGTCATTATGATATTCCTGTATAAAAGGTCACCTTTAAGGCCTGATAAATATGTAGACAATGTCCTTGTATAATATAGTTTACCTGAGATAAGTTAACCTTACAGACACCAGCCTGGGATTTGTGAAGACGGAAGATGTCATTCATAATATAAACACAAATTGATTCATTTTATAATTCATCACATCTTATCTCAAAAAGAACTCCAAACCATAGAACATATATGAAGATGTCAAAGTCCCTACCTGTAAATGTGCTTATCATTATAATCAGGTAGTTTGATTCAAAGTGGATTCTTTATCTCAGACAGTGAATGTTCATCACAAGAGGGACTCCAGGAGAGACGTGGTGAACAACCAGTTGAACTCTTTGTCATTTCGACTGGACGGGGTACTTCACAATGTGTCCCAGGATGAGACATATGCCCGAGTGTGCCGAGGAGTGGTACTGGGGGCACTGGAAGGGTACAATGGCAAGTACAAACATTTTGGTCTGTTTATAAAGTGCTGGTTGTACATTGGGGAAGCATCTTATTAAAGCTTTTTATTTCTTCCTCAATGCATTTTGAAGTTCACCTTGTCTCTCTCTGTTTTACCCTTTCAGGTACAGTGATGTGCTTTGGGCAGACAGGAGCAGGAAAGACTTACACCATGACAGGTGCCACTGAATCTTATCAGCAGAGAGGCTTGATTCCCCGGGCACTACAGGAGGTAAGCTAACTACATGTACATGTACATGTACATGTGCACAAAACCAGTTATACTTCTTCCAGTCAATAATAAAAAATCAACAACTATGAAATGTTTAATTTCTTTGCTTTCAGTTTTCCGCATACTCTACAAATGATTCATCTCTGACAATGCTTTGCTGTTCAGATTTTCCGGGAGGTGGAGCGGCGTTCGGACCATGCCTTCTCCGTCCACTTGTCCTTCCTGCAGATCTACAACGAGACTCTGGAGGACCTGCTGACCACGGGGCAGGGCTGCCCAGGCCCAGGGCCTCAGGGCCTGGCCGTGGTGGAGGAGCCAGGGGGCTTTATCTCAATCAGGGGTCTGTCTGTGCATTCCATTCACAGTGAAGAGGAGGCCCTCAACCTGCTTTTTGAGGTAAGAGTTAGTTCTCAGGAATATACTAGGGAATATACTTGGCTGCTCAGAGTCTGGGCCATTCAGTCAACATATCCACAGCAGTATATAATACAGATGCTATGAATTGTGTGCCTCTTATATTGACTCTTTTCAAACAGGGCGAGATGAACCGCATCATCGGAGCGCACGCCCTGAATAAGAACTCCTCGAGGTCTCACTGTATCCTAACGGTGTATATTGAGGTATGCACTCTCAGCCTGCTTTTTTGACACGCCGTTATGGAGAGTTCATAAGCAGTAAGGAATATGGGTGCTTCCATGAGGTTGGTTATTTTAAACATGTTGGCCTTTCTCCTTTAAAGTCTCGTTCCCGCACCCTGTCGGATGCAAAGTACATCACCTCCAAGCTGAATCTCGTGGACCTAGCAGGGTCGGAGAGAGTGGGCAAAACGGGAGTGAGTTAACTTGGCTGTCTTTAGTTACGCATTCAGGCCGAACCTGAGGGTCCCTGGCCTGTGTAGGTCTTTAGAGTTTTTTTAAAAATTGGGGATCATCTAAGTGGTTATCCATTCAACAGCACGCCAAGCAACTGTCACTCAGTCTAACCGAACATCCCTCTCTTTTTCCCATTGGTTCTCTGTTGGTTTGTGTGCTGGTTTGTGCGCACGGTCCAGTCGGAGGGCCAGGTTCTGAAGGAGGCCATGTACATTAACAAGTCCCTGTCGTTCCTGGAGCAGACGATCCTGGCCTTGGCTGATCGGCGCAGGGACCATGTCCCCTTCAGACAGTCCAAGCTGACCTACGCACTCAAAGACTCCCTAGGTGAGACCCAGGCTTCAAACAGGATGCTGTTGTATTTTCTGTGGGCACCAGGCCCCACTCCAGTAACTCACAAAAATACTATGTGAAGTATGTCCCGCTCTTTAGGTGGGAACTGCAACACAGTGCTTGTGGCAAACATCTATGGCGAGGCAGCTCAAATAGACGACACGGTACTGAGGGCACTTCGTAACAAGAAAACACGACCAACCGTCATTTGCATGACTACCATTCCAAATTTGGTGTGTTGCTTGGTAGACGTTTCGAATGACGTAGGCTCATCCGGCGCTTGCTGTCTGTCTCTGTGCAGTTGTCCACCATGCGCTTCGCCAGCAGGATGAAGTGTGTGCCGACTGACCCTGCTGTGAACGAATACGTAGACCCTGTGGTAAGACCCATCTTACTACACTGATACCATGAAACAAACCCTGCACATCGTAGTGAACGCTACAGAGTGCACCAAGTCTTTACTAGAGCAAAGGGATATGTGAGGCTAATGTAATAATAATAACAACAATACATTTGATTTAAAAGCGTAATGCCATAATGATATGATAATGCTGCAGGACCTATGCGTTTTGTTTGTGGCTAATGTTGTGTGGTTGTTGCTGTGTGTGCAGCTCCAGGTCCGGCGACTCCAGAAGGAGGTCCAGCTGCTCAAACAGGAGCTTTCTACCCACGACACACTGGTGAGCACAGCCAGAGACAACATGAACATCTGGGAAATGACAGGGCAGGACAAATCCCAGAGCTTTTGCTGTGTTTTCTCTTTGTGGAAACAATTTGGGCCCAATCACCCATATTATCGAATATGTTTTTTTTTCTCCCGTCAAGTAATCAGAAACGTCAACATAATGCCTAATATTCACGGGGGAACGCCACTGAATGAAACTCTGCTCCACTGTTTAGACAGTTCCAGATAAGCGGGCAGAGAGGACAGGCACTTAGGTTAATGTTTGAAGTCAGTTCTAATGGCTATGTGTTTGATCTCCAGGTGAACCGTGTGGGTATGTCCTACGAAACCCTGACAGAGACCCAGGTGGCAGAGATCCAGAACCAGGTGGCCCGATACCTAGAAGGCAGCCTGGAGGAGATCAATGTGAGAGCAACAACAATGAGTTTCCCTAACCCTTTGCTTCCATGATGAGTAAACATGTTGTAGAATGCCATGTCTCCTTAAACTACCACGCCTTTCTACCTGGCCTCGTCGTAGATGGTGAGCATCAGGCAGATCCAAGAAGTGTTTGTCCAGTTCAAGCTGTCTGTGCAGTGAGTTTACCATGAACTATTTAACCCATCAGGAAAAAACAACAACATTTGGCCAGTGTTGGAGCTAGCAACTGAGAGTGTGTGTGTGTGTGTGTGTGTGTGTGTGTGTGTGTGTGTGTGTGTGTGTGTGTGTGTGTGTGTGTTTGTGTGTGTGTTATGCAGGCAGCAGGAGCAGAGGGTAAGAAACCAGCTGGGTCAGATGTACAACCTGGTGGAAAAAACTCCCAGTACCGGGGCAGCAGCAGCCAAGGTCAGTTGACACCTGATCAAAGGTCAAAGTCCACCTTCTGGCAGTAGATATAGAAAACGTACATGATACTTGAGGTAAAAATGCTGTAAATGTCATATTTGCCCTTAGCTGAGGAAGTGCAGGAAAAAGAAGACGCACGGTCCTGACCTTTAAATATGCTGAGTTAAATTCTCTACATCTCAACGGAAGTGTGTTTCGTTTGATTCTTTCAGCTGCGAGGGCCCAAAGACACTGTGGGGGAGGTGGAGGGCCAGGGCTTCGGGGTCGGGCTGGCTGACCCATCAGAGAGACACGTCAGACCCCAGTCTCCCACAGGCAGGGCCAAAAACAAGAAGGTCAAAGATGTGTCTGGGTCAGTGTCACTGTCAGGCAGGCCACCATGCGTCCTGAGACCCTTAGTCAGTCAGTCAGTCAGTCAATCAGTTCAAACCCCTTTGTCCTGTCTCCGTGCAGCCAAGGTAAGAAGGAGCGAGGTGGGAGCCCTGAAGCAGGGAAGCCGGTGGAGGCTGCCGTGTCCAACCCCAAAGTAAACCCCGTGCAGCCGGTCCAGAGGGAGCCGGAGGGCCGAGAGCAGCTCCAGGACAAACAAGGAGCGCCGCTGGAGGTCAAAGAGCCCACAAGGACCGAGTAGGAGCCCGTTCCTTTCCAGAGCATTTGTACTCGTCAGTGCTTCTGTCTCTCTCTCTCTTTCACACACACACTGTCAGCCTCTCACTCACTGCACCCTCCGTCCCGAATCCGATCAGCTCCCCACCACCTAAAGCGGAGGCCTTCGAGGAGTTCAAGGCCGAGCGAGGCAGCGAGATCAACCGCATCCTGAAGGAGAACAAGGCGGTGCTCCTGGAGCGCCGGGCCCGGCTCCGCGAGCTCACGCAGGGCGTCAACGCGGCCAAGAGAGAGATCGACTGCACCACGGCCGCCCTGCAACAGTCCAGAGACCAGAGACAGAGCCAGGGTGAGAACACACACCCTCTGTTCTCTGGGTGGTGTCCTGTGTAGAGATTAAGATATAAAGTCCAGATTAGTCCAGCTATACTTTGAATTTAATCATAGTTATTCATCGAGTTTAGTGAACCCCCCCTCCTTCAACACAGTCAAAAAGGTTTTAATGCACCTTGTTTTATATCTGCTGATAACGGTTCTTCTCGTGCGTGACGTGTGTGTGTGTGTGTGTGTGTGTGTGTGTGTGCGCCATGTGTAGGCGAGTTTGTCAGTGCGGAGGGAGACCCCGTGCTGGACGAGGCCGAGCTGTCTCAGGTGCTGCGTCTCAGGGAGCTGAAGGCTCAGTACCGGCAGCAGTACGAGGAGCTACGCAGCACCAAGGCTGAGGTCAGCTACTGCCAGCACCTGGTGGACCAGTGTAGGACTCGCCTTCTCACCGGTCAGTGTGTTACTCACTAAGGTTTAAATGACCCATAGTTGCCACTGACATGCCTTTCCTTACCACCGTGTTGTACTGCACTGCAAAAAAAAACCTTACCAAAGTAGTTTGCCGTTTATGTTAGCGAAGTCTACGCTTTTTTAAGTTCAAAGTTACGCAAGCGCATTTGTTTTGATTGCATAACAGGTTTGAGTGGTTGTCCTGAATCTGACCTTTACATTTGAAACCAGTTCTATTTTCTGTGTTCTTTACACCGTTGGAACCTCGTGTTCCATGTTTGTCTCCCAGAGTTTGAGAGCTGGTACAACGAATCCTTCTTGTTTCCTGAGGAGGTGCAGGCCATATTTAGAACAGGGGGTCCCATTCGGCCTGGACGCATACCTGTGGAAAAGGCCCTGACACTGGTCAGACTACTTTTAAAATTTTTTTTTTTTTTACAGAAATTAGAAGGACATTCATTTAAGGAGTAATCATAACCAAAGTCTTATTAGTGTCCATTTTGAAACTAATGACATTACGCAATCACCCCTTCAAATTCTTCTCATGTTGGATGCATGAAGGTGTGACATATACATGATTCAGTTCTAGCCATGTGGATCTTGGCATGTCTGACTCGGTCTTGTTGTGACTCCTCAGGAGGATGAACAGGAGCACTTTGAGCGATTGCATGACGAGTTGATCGCGGGCAGCCCCAGCGCCATCTCTTTCTACAACGCCCACAACAGGACCCTGAAGAGGGTTGGTCTTATATATCTCTCTCTATATAAAGAAAGAGCACTTATATTTTGCCAGAAGGAGCCTAGTCCACGTGGACATAAAATATTTTTCTCTTTCCTCAGAGAGGCTACTGCCAAGCCATTTCTCAGTCTTCAGTGCAAAGGAGCACACCGAGAGGGTCAGGAATGCCAAAACTCCATGCCAACTCAATGTCCACCACCTGAAGAAGACCTATTTGTAAAAGGGGAGCTAAATGATCTAGAACTCAGGTTAACTGCACCTATGTCATCAACAATCATCGCCTCTGATATGAACAGATTAAAGATTTTTTTTTACTGGTCAATCAAGGTGATCAATGCATGATTGTTTATCTATACATGTTTTGTTTTGTTATTCCTTGATGATGGAATGGTCTTTTCTTGATGTCTTTACTAATATATATATATATATATTCCACACACAAAAATGATCAGGAACAATGACAGTATGCAATGAATCCGCTTGTTAAATGAAAAGTAAACTTTATTATTCCTGAACCACAAAATAGACTTCTTTGGTTGTACAAATTCACTAGTTACAGTCTTGGATGAGCTCTAAGCCTTGACCCATAGCACTTCTGCCATTTCCCTCCAACCCATTTGGAACAAACAACATCCCTCTAATAGAATGCAAGAGAAAAAGTATAACAAAAAAGATTAAACGGTTGTTTTGAATTAAAAATGTAGTGACTCCCACTTGTCTGGAAAAAAGTATACCTACAGTAAGTAAAAAAAAGTTAAGATATCAGCAATTCACAAATGCTATCTTACAAACTGAATTTCAGATTGTGAGGACAACACGAAAAGCTACTATATGATTAGTAAATTAACAGAGTAGCTACTCTTTGTCATGATTCTCCAACAAAGTAGTCTGGCAAATAGACTGACAGCTAGTAAAGCAGAGCAAAGCCTGGATTGAGAATGATCAAATGAGATATGTTTTTTAGAGGGATTACGAATCAGTTCTGCCTCTAGAGGCTCTTCAATTAAGCCAATATACATGCAGAGAGCTCCCTGTCGCAAGCCAGACCCCAAGACACTGGAATCTAGACAATGGCTTGGTTTTGGCCAAGACTTGCTCAGTTTCAACCCAAGGTTTTGCTTTTCCTTTCAGGATTTGTACATTATTCACACAATAATAAAGGTATTTTTCAGTGGCGTCAGATTTAAATTAACCAAAGACAAATTAAAAAAAGTAACACCTGCTACCTTCACAAGCCATTCTGGAACATCTCCAGGTATTAAAAGATATGAGCAATATTCACATTGATAAAAGGCCCCAAAAGAGCAGAGGAAGTACCGTATGAAAATGAAGCTGAATAGCATACATGTTCCCAAAAGTCACGTTAAATCACTACAAGCCCATTTGAATTGTTTGGGAAAGTGTGCATGAGCACTGCTGGCATCTCCAGTGTATTCACATTCTCTTAACAGGGAATGTAAGATAATTCAAATCAAGCTGGGCCCTGTTGCTTTGATCTGGTCCATTAAGACCTGTTTCTCAGCTATGCACAGGAAGATTGGAACAAATATTATACTCCTATGTTTGATAGATTGTCCTTAAAAATAGACTTGGATGTGAATGTGCTTGCCCCATACTAACCTAACAAATTACAGCAATATATTGATTGATAACGGTTTTAAAAAGGTTTACAAGTGATGATACATATTTAAATGCTAACGATAAAAGGTTTTGCCCAAACTTAATATTCAGCTGAATCAAAGATAAGTTTCATAATACACTGATATGTCACTCTTATGTTTGCCTGCTATTACAGACAGCACAGCGGTTACTTACAACAATATGTATTTCAGAAAGGCCGTTGATTGGAGTAACACACAGAAGAAATAAATTACTTTAAAAGACTACGTTTACAGTTCATTTAAAAACAAAGCTAAGCGGTGGCAGTGCAAAACAGATTTGTAGTGTTTAAAATGCTCTGCAAACTCATGGCTGTGAAGGTAGCTGGATGTTTCCTCCTCTCACACAATATATACACTCCTCTCCCAGAATCCTCCTTAACCCTGACATTTTACAACGTATTCACTGATAACCTCCCAAATATCTTCTTTAAAAGTTAGTATTACAGCTACAATTAATTATTCTTTCTCTTCCAGTATTTTCTTTTCTTTTTTTTTTACAGCAAAAAAATCAGAGGAGGCGCAAAATAAAAACATTTCAAGTGGCCTATTAATATAATTCAGCTTCTAAAACGCAAACTGAAGGTAGAACCAAGATAAAAAGGAAAATGGTCTTTCAGCGTACTAATGCTAGACAGCCACACACTCGTGGCTTTGGGGGATATGGGGCCATGGGGGATTCGCGCCGACCCATCCGCAGACAGTTAAAGGCAAGACTGGCCCGCGGGAAACGCAGGACTGTGTGTCAAATGGGACGATCGTCTTGATGGTCTCTGCAGTGGTTAAACATTGGGAGCGGAATTCTCCCAAGCGTTTGAAAATGTGTGGCGTATGGTGACTCAGCGCCTCCTCTGGATGTACGTTGGTGTGTATTGCAGAGTCTCCACAGCGTGTTTACACTGAATGGGTGTTTGCTCGTGTGTTGGTGTGTGTGTATGTGTGTGTGTATGTCTCCTGCAGTGTGAGGTGTTATGTGGGCACAGCGGTCTCCAGGCTGCGGCGGCCTTGTCTCAGCTTGCGCTTGTTGCTGTAGAGGGCCATCTCCTCCAGTGCTGAAGTGGCTGGCAGAGCGGCTGGCACCTCAGCCTCAGGGTCCACAGTGGGCACTGGGCAGAGAACAGAACACACACACACACACACACCTTCAAATTCACATCCTAGCTACTCTCCTCCAGAGACTTCTCAGTGACTAACAGACACTTTAGTGTCCCAGAATGACAGCTGTGGGTGGGGAGAAAAAGCTGGCTGAGAACGAGCAGGGGGGGAGAAAGACAAGACAGAAATTATTAGAGGAAGCTAGTCTATCAGCCAGGTTTGTCCCGTGAAGCAAGTGGCCGGTGGCATGCAGGAGGCTTGGTCCGGACTAGACACAGACGGACAAAAAACCAAACAAAACACTGAAGCCGGCAGGATAGAAGCCCCACATCCACACCAGCAGCTGAAACTAAAAGCCAAGACCCTCCTCAAAAATATCATGGTTCAACGATTCATCGAATGGAGACCACATCGACAAAGTCAGTTTCCATGGACAGAGTTTGAGCCTCCTAAGTTACAAGGGAAATCCAAGACACAGCTCTTGATTTTACGAATCCTTACTAATCAAATCAATTAGATGGGATTCCTGAAATCAGTGACAAAGCAATTTGTTGGCAAAGTCCTGTGTTTTTTTTTGTTAGCTACGGCCCATCCATGCAGGACCTGGGCCTGGATTGGCATGGCAGGTTAGGTTGGACACGACAAGCATCACTTCCTGTAGCACAACTTCCTCTGCTTGGTCTGCCGTGCAGTGGAAGTTTGAACCCTGTGGAACAGTGAGCGGGCAAAGCATTCCCCACATGAAGCCACCCGCAGCCCCTTCCACGTCTGAAGACACACCCAGGCCTATTCTAATGCAAAACTGTGAAAGGGGTGGGGAGGGGGGAGAGACATTTTCTAGCAAGACGTTCCACTATGTCACAACGCAACTCCACACAAAACTAGCAGGGTTAGAGTGAGCATGTGAAAACAAACACCCCGTCCCCTGCTATCCACACACACTCTGCCCAGAGGTGATCTCACACACACACACACACACACACACACACACACACACACACACACACACACACACACACACACACACACACACACACACACACACACACACACA
>JAVQIZ010136632.1:0-24852 GCA_036023535.2 Galaxias brevipinnis | reverse complement strand
ACACACACCTTTCACCCCTGTTTGATGCTGTCAAGTAAAGCCTCACGGAAGACTTTAAATAAAGTGTTTTATAACTTTGATCCAAGATAGTGGCCTGGCATTCCCCATTAACAATAATTTTCTTGCTGAAGAAGGGGAGTCGTAGATCACTGACCTCCATGATTGCACCCAGACAGGCAGAAATGGGCAGTACAAAGAAAAACAGTTAGAGGTTATTTCGATAATAATATTATTCAAAGGTTTTTTACGGCATATATAGATATAAGAATTGTGTTTTTATAATTATTAAGGTGTTAGTCTAGTGTTAGAGTTGGGAAATGTAGGTTATTACAGATGTGGATAACTTTTTCTTATGGTCAGAAAGGACCACTATACAAGGTAGTGTATTAGAGATATACAATGATTTAGTTGATACAGAATTACAGTTGAAAACAGTTTCCTCTTTTTTTCAGACTACAAGAGATGTGCTAGATTGCTTACACGGTTAGCAATGAGTCCACTCTGCACACAATCATAGACATCGCATGTGAGTATGAACTGTTGGGACAAGTTAATAAACAGCTTTTACAAAAGGTTTGAAAAAACAAAAAGCTCTAATAGAGGTATATTTAACAAATAATGCGTTGTGGTTATAATCAATTAAAATATGCGGTCGGAATGTCAAGTTTATTAAAATGTGTCTGTTACATCTCTAGTAATTTTTTAAAGATGGAAAGTAGAAGAGTTTAGATAATCAGAGCCACATGTTTTTAAAACCTCAGTCCTATATATGGATATTCTTGAAAAGTAATGTTATTTATGCTTTTGTTATGCCGAGAGACCTTTTTAGTAGTAGGCGTGGTAATGCAGTATATCATCAAAATATGTACAAACACATGCTTATTTTTTAAATATTTTTATAGCATTCATTTCTGTGGGAGTTTAACATCTTGGGAAGTTACTCTCCACTTTCTGTTGTGTGAAACATAGACTTCAGCCGAGAACAAGTAAAGCAGAGCAAGACATTGATCTATGTGCATGATCAACTGTATTATTTTTGACCATTTCAAGTGTGTCAGAAACTTGTTAGTAATTTGCTTGAAAGTTTGCTTAATTCGAATTATTTTAAAAATCATCATTAGCAAAATAGGTTGGCAACTTTGACTTTTGAGGAACCAGGCAGATTTTTTTTCTCTGCTCTCAATACATTTCATGAGGCATAGCCGCTAATATGACGTGAATAAGTATTTCCACTGAAGAGATTATTTTAGTTTTCGTGGTACTGTATGGGTATTCAATCGATTGGAAAATGAAGGCACATTAACAGGTGTTCGGTCTATCAAGTGACTCAGACATTGTACGCTTGTCTTTGCAATTCTACAAAAGAAAAAAAAATCTGTGTTCTACCTTGGATGTGTCATAAAAGAAGAGACCTTTAAAGGCGTATTAAGTGATTCGATAATTGTCTTCTAAATGAGGTTATTAGACGCTTTTTAACCTTCACATTGAAAAATCCCAGATAACGCCTCTATGACCTCGGCCTCTACCACGTTTAGAAACCTAATGACATCACTTTTAGGATGAGGAAGTTGCAGTTTGTCTTAAATGACTGCTTGTCTTGAGTGATGCTACACACGTACCAATGTGAATCAACAATTGAAGCACTGTAATGATTAATGACCGGTTATAGCTTTTTAACATTTCATTCTATTATCTTTCAGGTTCAAAAATAACATAAGAGGGAGATGTTTTGCCAAGAAAGTGCCTTCATTTTCTGCAGCAGTCATGAGAACATAGTTATCAAATTATTTATAGTTTTTTTGTTGTTTGCTGTGTCAATGTTAAAGATGCTCACGCATTTTGTTGGATTTATGAATAGATTTACTTTTTATTTTTGTGTACAAATATGTACCATGTATGTACCATGTATTTTTAAGAAAACCTTAATTTAATAATGAATATGCTTATTTATTGAATGATATGTATATAATTATTCACATGAATCAGAAATATATTATTCATAAAGTTCTCATTTGACGAGAAGAGGAAATGTATTATTCTCTCATTATATGGGAATTTTCCCAACAGTATTATTTTTGTTGTTCATATTAAATTCTGAGATTGGCTTACCTTGGGCTTCTAGATATGTCATTCACTTTCATGTGTTCATTTCATTTGATCATTTTATTTGGCACTTGAGTGGTATTAGACAATGAGAACATACTGAATAGCGGTTATGGTGACAATTCTTTGCAGTAACTGAACAATAAAAGATACTGATGCACAGCATATTTGCAATTATTGGGCATGCAGTAACCGAGTTGGGTAGGCATTTTAAATGTTATGCTTTGGTGCTGGAAGATTTGAATGGAAGCAAGTGGAATGGGTTTTAATTTATATAAATATTATGGTGTACATGTACTGTACAAGTTGAGAAGAAGTTTATTATAGATGGAGTACATTACCAACCATTATAAAGAACATATTACCAAACTACACAAGCTTTTAATTTAAGACATTGTTATTTTACAGAACTAGAGAATAATATGAGGAATCTACTTTATTTCCAAACATCAGTCAACTAAAGAGCGAAGTGGGAGAAATGGAAGTTTAGCAATTTAAACCTGAATTATTTTACTTGCATGCTTTACATAATCTTTATACCATAAATGAAACAGATAAACTGGAAAAAAAACATCCTCTGTGCTTTTGAGAGAACGCCTTCATAGCTCAGTCAGAAAGGGTTTATTTTTCATAGATGTCCCTGGGACATAGCGTTTCAAGGGAGCCTAGACAGTAGTTGCCAATTAAGCATACCAACAAATTAAATATAGTCCAAATATTTTTCAAATAAAATAAACACTATCATTCATTCACATCATTGAAATTAATTGATGAAAACATTGTGACCTATCATTGTCTGATACTGACAAAATCCTTCATGACTAGTACAAATGGCCTTAGAAAATATACACAAGAATAACGATTTGCCTTTCTATCTTTATCTACCATCATGCTCTGAGATATGTGCCTGGGGAATTAAAGTTAGTGTCTATTGTTTTTATTTTGGATATTGATATTAGCGTCCTTCCCCTCACACATAGGGAGATTCTGTAGAAATTAAACTATCTTGAACAAATAAATTCTTGGCCAAAGATTACAACACTACAGTTCTCACGCCAGAATGTCTCAGTAGTCTTATTTGAGATTATTTGTTCCATCAACAATGCTTCAGTCTAGGTTGCATATTCCATTTGAGACATAAGTACATGGCTTGCATAGGCCTGTTTACAAGACATCTGTCAATAAATTAGAAATATACTGTAAAAGTAAACAAAATGGCATGTGTATGTCAATTTACATCACAGACAGGACCAAGAATGAACTTTCATTCAGTTTCATTAAATTGTTGTCTGTTGCTGCTCATATTTCTAGGTGCAACCTTGGTTTGGCCTGCTATAGAAGAGACTGGGCTCCTTATAAGGCTACCTTTTCGACGACTACTTTTCTTATCAGCCTCACGAGGCACCCTAAGCACAATCTTTTACAACTTGATATGAGATGGATGTCAGTTTCACTGTTCTCTGGGGAAGTGAACCTCTGTCAGTGCAGGCATACTGTTGATCGTTCACAAATCATATCCCCTCCTTTTAGGAAAACAACACCTCTGAACTGAACATTTAAGCCTGGTAACAGGCGCCAGACAATTTATGGAATATCTTCCTATTTTGTGTCATTATTGAGGATCTGGGTGGGACGCTGATAGCATCACTCAGAGATAATACACTATAACTTGCATAAATGACTCTGCATTCTATTATTACAGTAACTTTTAAAGATGGAAAAAAGGCTTGACGTTGTTTTTCTGAAACTTTAAATGGATTAGTGGGCTATAAATATGGACTTCTTCTCCAGAGGGTGCAGTAGGGGGATCCCCTTCCCACTGGGTGGGCAGAGGGGGACACGGATCCAGATCTGAGATCGATATCACTTATCTAGAGACAAACAGCCCAGATTAGAGGAAGAGACAGAAGATGCACCGGGGACGGCATGTGGGAGGGCTCTAACACAATTACACACAACCTCCCAAAGCCCTCCTCTGGTACCTCTGAGAGGCCACTGTGAGAAAATGGCGTGATAAAAGCCAGGTCATTTCCTCTCTGACAAAGCATCCAGGTGACAAACAGGAGAGCCATGAGGTCATGGTTCTCGCGCTGAATCACTCCTGCTATGGTTCTTTAATTTCAACAGTGTTTTGTACCGGTCACATAGTAGAAAGTATTTCTATCATTTATTTGTTCAAATTCCATAACTACAAACTACTAATAATAAAAGTACATGTTTTAGAAAAGTAAGCCATTTATCTCAGCTAACAGACAAAGGATCCATACTGTATATCATGCAAACCACTGTGAGCAGAGCCAGTCATAGCCCTTAACCTGTTAAATTGCCTATTGCAATGTGAACTTTTACATTCATGTACAGCTATTTCAGCAGAAAGTAAGTCAGGAAATTCTTCCTTTAAAAAATGTACTGTTAAGTGAGTCTGTCTCACAGGCCACAACTAATACAATAGTAAAATGCAGTTCCAGTCTTGCAACAGGTAAATACACTCGCAAGCCTCATTCTTTTGTTCTGGAGCCAATTTGTATGCATTAATCCAGGACATCATGCATTATAAAGAGTCTTGTTACTCTTTGCATACCTGAAATATTGTCACTCTGTAGTAAATAAAGTTGTATGACGTACTGAAAAAGTAAAAACTATAGCACTGTAAATATAACAGAGACACATCCAATACCATACTTATCATTTCAGAGGCGAGTACATGCACAGCATAGCCTATGGAACTCAAAACATGGTTTATATTGCATATGTCAGGCCTCCTCCCAATGGAATTTTGAGTCAAAAGTAAACACTTTAATCCAATTTGATAAGCTGCAAAGGCTCATGTAAGCAAACTACCTTTATTTATAGCTGTTGCTCTAACCTACATGGCTGTAAAATTGTCAAAGAAGGACCCCTTGATTGATTATGTGTGGTCTCATGATTATTCATAGCTCATAGACCAAATGCATAAATCCCTCGATGAGTCATGACCAATAGACATTCAAAAAATTGTCTTTACAACCTTAATCAATAACCTAAAAAGTACACAGTATTCAAACCTTTTTTCTCCATGGAAATTCACGGGAATGAATTGCAAGGCAAATTTACAGTTGCACTGACTGTTCAAGAAAAAAATTTCTCTATCACTTACATAGTGTATTTATTTCACTAAATAGAGCAGGAGGTTTGACCCATCGATTAAAATGGGCTTAGTGAGTTTATACAATGCTAAATTACAGTAGCATGATTAAAAGTCATGGATCCTTCAAGAGAGTTTCACAAGAACTGGATATGATGCAGCTCTGTGTCTGGGTGCCAGCATGTAGTGCCTTTGATCCCTGACGCTTGAGGTATTGGCATAGGGCTCCCTGCCACCACCTCCACACTGTGTGTGTGTCATTAATGAAGCTGAAGGAGTTATCTTAATGTTAAGAGCACTAATCATCTGTATTCTGAGGCTTTTTTGAGCCTTTGATATTTTCAGCCTTAATTAAAGGGATATACACATAAATACAGATATTACTGAAACAATCAAGTTTCTTAAGAATTTTCTCTTTTTTTTTGTAAGTGCACCAGCATATTTTTCTACATAGGAATGAAAAGGTTGGGACTCTGGAACAGTGTATACAGACTATAACTCATATGAGAGGTTTTGCTTCACTATATTACTGTGACATTTACATCAGTGGGTGGATATGTATATGCTATTGTTCATGCTTCAAAAACGTAGCAACAGATGGTCGCTGACAAATGGATTTAGGAGTTGATTTATCACCAATCGATCATGCCTAGTAACAGTTCTTAAGCTCGCTCTTAGAAAAACAGATAACTAGATATAAAAAAATAATAATAAAATTCCTGAAGACCTGTAGAATATAGATGATACAAACATTCTTTACTTACTTTAGAAATATACATCTGAAGTTTCTGTATTTGGCAGCTGCAATAGTATTGCTATAAAAAATATGTCTTTAGTCAGTAACCAGTGCCACCAAGGCTTTTAATGTAATAATATTCAATGTCCATTCTGACAAAATACGTAAATGGATTCAGGCCAATATGTTGCACATCAATAGCACAATAGTGTCACTATGAGGACATTTCAAGTATTGCATGTTTTAAACAGAGCTGGCAAATGACGGCAGATGTTTAGAAGAGAATGTAAAAGCAATATTAAGTCTTCATTGATATAGAAAAAGAATGATGAAAATTAAAAAGACTGTGTATATCAAATTTGCTTCAGCACGACAAACACACTTTTGTTACAGTTAAAAAAAATTAAGACGCAGACACCTAAAGCACACGTGTATTGATATCATCCAGTCTACTGTGTAAGATTTTTACCTGCGTGTATTCAAGCACATCTTTTGTCAAAATATACAATGTAATTTTCTTTCTATTGCAATAGGAAAATACATTTCACAGTATAACATCCGGTACCATAAGTGTATTAAGACAGCTTCACAGATGCACATGGCAGGCAAAACGAAACGCGGTTTCAAATCAAAGGCCCCCTGTGATCAATACTAAATCAATAGATGTTGGTTCAAAATATTTTAATAAATACACAGAAATGCACTGTCCAACGACAATCATAGTCCTTTTTTAAGTAAGAACTTGTTGGAAATGCTGACACATTAGGTTTCTTTCGATTGCTCAGAGTATTGGCTCTGTGTCATTCCAATTGACAACTGCCTCACTCCACCTATAAAAAAGAAAAAGAAAAAAAGGATTGCATGCAATATCACTTACCTGAGGTCACTGATAAACCTTTATTGATGACTTTTTAATTAAAAAAAGCAGTAGAATATGTAAATGAACTTACTTGGTCCTGATGCAGAGTTCCAGAGGTGGGACCAAATCGGGGTCAAGGGAGATAGCAGAAAAACTACCAAAAGCTAAGAACACACAAGAGAATAGAAACCCTCATTATCATAATACCAAGTAATCACCATCACCATCAATTGTTTAAACTAACAATCTATACACACGGAAATACACAGACAGGCACACAAAGAAACACACACACACACACACACAGATTAGATACAGTCAATCAGTGCCTCATACGTACAGACACTGAGACGGATCTCTTCCTGCTGATTGGCCAAGCCGTCGTAATAGTAGAGGTCAAACTCTCTGGCCCTGTTCTGCCGGCAACTCGACAGCTCCCTCTGCAGACCAAACAGCACGCTGAAGTGGCTCTCACTGCACACCACCCAGATAGGGAACCGAGGGTTCTTCAAGTTAGCTCCCACCTTGCATATTAGAGAGTCGCATCAGAGAGTATTAGAATGGGCTAGTGTCTTCCACTTGTCTTTTTGCATCCGTATTAAAAAGGACGGATGACCATTCCAGCTTACAGAGGAATGCTATAGGTGGTATTGTTTCCAAGCTAGCCCCACACAAATCACGCATGCTCTTCAATACAAAAACTTAATTCAAGAAGAGAGTAAAAGCCATTCTGTCAAACAGGGTCGTTCATTAGCATAAAACAAGCTCTTTTAACATTAAAAAAATATGTCAAATAGAGCATCGGTCAGAAACTGCAGTTTGAGAGGGAACATCACGTTACTTTGCAGATGTTATAGTGCTCAAACAAGGAGAGCAGTCCAATGTCACAGCAGGATTTGATTCCCTTGAGCAGGGTGAGGTTTCCATTGCCCGAGTCCAGCTCCATGTCATTGTCAAAGACGTTGGAGACGGCCCGTCCACAAAGCAACAGGTTGACCAGCTCCTGAGGAAGCCAAAACAACAGCGATGAAGGATGCTTAAAAACATCTAAACAGGGAGCTGTGTTGAAATGTATTATAGTGCTTTTTGACAAGGCATTTCATAGTACTAAACTACATATGTGTATGTTTAGAACATGTCCTATGCATCTGTTGTAGAATCACACCTGTGTGCAGTAGCCATGGGCTCCTATGAGCGTGGATGTTGGCACATCCATATCCTCTCTTACTCTGAAACAAAGGCAAACAGAGTAATAAGCATAGTTATTACAGCTATGAAAAAGCTCTTGGAAATACATCCTATCCAAACACTGAGGTTATAAGCCTAGTTTGTACCTCAATAGGTAAATGGCATTATTTGTCTGTTTACTTACTTTTCAATGGATCGCGAGAGAACAGCAGAGATGGTCAGAAGAATACATCCTAAGTCACCTGACTCAAACTAATGGTGCAGAAAATGTAAAAGGAAACAAAATGCATAAAAACATAGTTTTGATAGTTTTGTTAAACTGGAGAAAATCAGGTGCGCTATAAATGGTTGTTCTGCTACATTTAATCTGACATGGGGACCATTTTTTGCACATCTTAAGGGGTTGATATTAACTGCTATTCCCAAATAAAATGCTTATAGGTCTGTCTTTAGGTATTTTTATGTGTCTTTATTGTGTTTAGAGTGTTTTTGATGTTTAGCATGTGAATCCCATGATTGTTTTTTCCTTTATATTGACTGACTAATGGTGACTAATATTTTATTACCTGGGAAAGTTCAGAATACTTCATCAGTTTTTGGGACTCACCTGTTGAATGTGTAGCTCCAGAATAAGCTGCAAGTCCTTCAGGTTATCAACTGTAATGCATGTTATCTAAAAAATAAAAAAACATCGGTTAACAGACTAAAATAAGATCAACCAAAACCTCTGCCATTAACCTTTTAAAAACCTTTTTTACAAATGTACCTTTTCTAACACTCCTTCAGATTTGTAATGTCCTGACGGGATGAAATTACTTCTTCCAGAAGTTCTGTAAAACCAACCAACCAACAGGACAGGGAGGGTCAAATGAATACGTTGTGTTGGTTGGGGTTAGCATATTACCTGACTGCTTAGCACTTCAGAATTCTCACATTGCAAGGATGGCTTGTTTTTCTTCCCCAGCCCTCCACAAGACTTCAGCTGTGGCCAGCGCCAGACACTTTGTTCTGGTAGTGTTGGAAGCTCTTAATCTCCTTGTTATAAAAATGTAATGTGAAATCAACTAGGTTAAAGATGGAATTAAAACTGAACTCATGTTAAATTACTTAGCATTGGATAATACAATCAAAGCACTCCTTGACGAGATTCAGTGGCTGGTAAAGAGGTGTTCGGAGATACAGTTCAGCTAGAAGTAATTCTAAATGAGAGAAGAACGTACTGAAAGCTTGCATCACTGCTGCATGTCTCTTCAAATAGGAGTTTCTTGAGAAGACATGCTTGGATGGAAGCCAAGACTCCACATGGACCACCCTGGAAGAAAACAAGTTATCATAACTAAAACGCTCCAAGATATGGCGCCAATTCACGTCATTAGAATAATACGAGTTCAGAACACAATATACTTGTACATGTATTCACGTAAACACTATTATAACAATTTTCTCCCTAATCCTTACCTTCTTCTGCACAATCCCATATCTCAGATCATGTGTATCTGAAAATGCAAAACTTTGTGTCCTCCACTCCAAACTGAACAAACTTGTGCCTGAACCAAGAAGAATCTCTTTCAAGGCCTGAAACAAAGCAGTGCACACACACAAATCAAGCAAAGATGTCTCAGAAAACATGCAAAATCAAGCATACTCAAAGTGCACCTACAATAGCACTGTGTTGGTCCATGGGACAGCTTTTCTGGCTCTTCACTGGGACAGGATGAACAGCCTGAAAGGAAACTCTGGAGAATTCACTCAACTCCTCTTCATCATCATCTCCAATGTCATCTGGGAGTTAAGAAAACAATGCCAACATTAAAACATAGCACTACCGAAGTCAATGACAACATCTATTCTCCAGGCTCCACCCTAATGAATTTCGGACAATTTCATTGGATAATGAAAAAATAACATTTACCCAAAATCATCTCTGAAACTTGAGGATCCTCAACACTTTTAATATTCAGTGATTTTGTTCTATGACAGGGCATACAAATAGATACAAAACACATGATTGACTGACTCCTTAAATATTTTAAAACAGAAAATCCAAATTATCAATAACCTCACCAATTTACAAATCAACTCCAAACTAACCTTCTAGTTTTCTTAAGACACATGTCTTTTTCTACTCTCTCAAATCCATTTTTGTTCATCGCCTTCCCAGGTGTGCTCAATGCCAGTTGTCTTTCTCTTACAGGCTGTGTAGAGATGTGGTCTGCATTTAACCTGGGAGCTTCAAAGGTATCAAAGCTTTTGTGTTGCTGGCCAGCTACTGAAGGTCCGTCTGAGGAGTAACTGTTTTCCTCACTTCCATCGAGCGGATGAGGCATCCCTACTTTTCGAGTCTGACGTTTCCTATTCAATTCCTACATGTAAAAAATGAACAAAACAAAAAACACTAGGTTTAGCTAATTATTTTTGTTCAGTGCAATACTGAGCAGGTTTCAATGAAATATAAACTCACCTGAGTAGAGCTAGTTACAGGACAAGCTATCAAGCCTCTCCTAACACGACTTGTCTTGTTCTTAAGAGCACTGTCAGGGAGAACAGTACTTTGGGCAGATTCTGTCTTTGTGCAGTCCTTATCTCGAAGACCGAACACAGACTGCTCCCCATGAAATTCAGAAGGGAAGCTTTGGCCCCTGATACTTCTTTGAGTATTTCTGAAGTGGCTGTCAACTGGCGATGACAGTGATGGACCAGGAGGTGAATTGTCAACGTCTGCAAAGGAACTGTGAGCAACACAAAGGAATAAACGCAAGACTTAAATGAATACAAACGTTAAATTGTGGCACCACTATAAACAAAGCTATTTTCCCAAACAATCCAAGTTGATCTCTGATTAATGCATACCATGATGAAACAGATTTGTTGTTACCAAGTCCAACAGTGCTCCCCTCTGCCCATGTAATATTGTCATGTGCATTTGGTGTGGCTGAGGAAGACTTTGCAACTTTGTTTACAGTCTTTGAGTAAGTCTGGACGGGATCACTTTTGTAGACATCCTTTTCATTTCTTTGTCCATCTATGAGGTGTCTTACAATGATCTCCAACATTGTTTTTAGGGGGCTGTCTTTGGCCTGCAATTACATTATTGAAAATTATATATAAAAAAAAACATGTAGATTTTGTGTAGGTTATGCTCTTTGTTTCCCTGTAAAATACAATGTACATTTAATTCGTCTGACTTGCCTTGTTCTTCTTATAAAGATCTTCCACGTGAAGAATTTGCCTTAGGTCTGACCTATTGTTGATACTACCATCTGTACGAGGATTCTCCACATCCATGCAAGCAATAGTTTTCATAAGTCCCTTACAACACAAAGCACACGTCACGTTAGTGTGTCAACAAGAATGGAGCATTGGAGCAACAGTGCACCAACCATCCTTTCTACCATGACTAAGTAGCAAACAGCTAACGTGGCTAGCTCACATTTACGTTGAACATGGCATGTGATTAAGTCAGACATCGTTTATATGTTAAGACAAAACTATTGAAAGCTTAACGTTGACAATAGACTGGAGTTGGCAAACCTTACTTTCGCTGTAACAATAACAAACATTGGCAAACGCCGCTAGCCAGTTCAATAAAAAATAAATAGGCAAAAGGCAAGCTCTGTGACGTTTGCGTTACTCACCTTTCGACTGAGATATTCCCTCACCAGTGATGAAGCCACTTCTTCAACAGATACAACCATGATTATTAGGTTCTCGTTGCGTTTCACAGAGGCTTTACTTAGACTGGTAGGTTTGTGCTAGCAGCGTAGGCTAAAGTTGCTAGTCAGTGTGGTGTTAAAACATATACTGCAGCATACTTTTCAAGTGGTTTGTTTGCAAAGTAGCTTGAATACCGTGCAGTATAGTCAATGTTAACTGTCTGCCATTGGTTTATATTACAAGCAGGAGGCTAGATGTGCCGACTTTCTGGGATCTGTAAAGCCGCGTAAACACGCACACGCTGATCTTTTTCTTTATCGGTTTCTATGGTTACGTTGCCCGCTATGCGCGTGCAGCTCGTTGGCGCAAGTGTCTTGCATATACTTAAAAAAAAAAGAACAAATGTAAAAAATGTTTAAAAAATATCATATTTTTGCATGTCATCATGAATTCATAATAGGACAGATTGATGCACGAATTATTCAGTTGATTTTAAGCACATTTTATTAAAACGTTGTAAAGTAACATGTCACAAATATTCTGGCCTAAACACTTCACTATTTCAAACCGTAAAATATCAGTGTTCAACTACTTTAGCCCAATATTAAAATTGTTTTGGGATCTTAAAAATCAAAGTCATGTGTACCCAAACTGTTGCTGGGGTTATTTGATAAGCAAAATTGTGAGCCTAAAAAGAGCATTCATTGATAACCCAACTACGAAGTTAAAAACGTGCAGCCTTTTTCAATGATTTACTACCCTAATTACTTATATAAGGTGTTAAGCTGTATGCAGATGACCAGATAAAAAGGAGAAGGTTTCTTGATGCAAATACCTATGGTTTGCTGATTCTGTAGTGTGAAAACCGATACTGTCTTGTTTTGGCACATATTTCCTCCTATTTTGACAGAGAGTGCAGCTTTCCTGATGAATAATATACATAAACAACATTTGTACACTTTTCATGTTGTGTGTATGTCCCTTAGGAATGGCAAGTATACCTCTATTTCCTCCCTCTTTCTGCTATTAAGCCATACCACAAGATACTTTTTTTTTTTTTACAAAAGGAGCGAGAGATAACAAGGAAAGTTCCAGAACTACGAGAGCCTCAGTAGTCATCAGCTGAAAGAGAGAAACAGAAGAGTTGTTATCCACAGAGGCAGACCCAACAACCATGTTGATGAGGAAGAGGTGCATGCTGTCCACTCCTGATATAGAACAGTGAGAAAACCAGACAAGAGGGTATCATGCAGGCGTGCAGTCACACCAAGGTGATCTTACTTTCTACTGTTAGGATACAAGTACTGGCTGCTGTGCCCCGACTGTTTACTGCCTTGCACATGTACTCTCCCTCATCCTCTGGAAAGGTCTCTGGCAGGTAGAGGCAGAATGTCTCTCCTCCTCTCTCTATGTACTGATAGTCCTCACAGTCCTGGAGCATCTCCCCTTCAAACCACCAGGTCACCTCCGGCTTGGGTTCCCCGGTGATCTTCACAGTGAACCGAACCGGCTCGGAGTCCACCACCGACTGATTCTTTAGGGGCTTTTTAAACCAGGGCGCCCCTGACCTGCCGTGATCCTCCTCGTCCTCGTAAGCTGCCGAGCCATTGATGATGCTTCCCTCTTCCTCTTCTTCATCCTCTTTTGTCTGCCAAAACATGACACGTTATATCACATACCATTGCCAACATCTAGGAAACATTCACCTAACTCCTTTACCTAGTTGTGATGCATTTTGAAAAGGCATGCACATGTGCTGTCCACAGTTTGTATTAGCAATAATACAACCGATGTCGAAAAAGATTTACTTTTTGGAGAGCGGCGTCAATCTCTTGCTGCTCAAACTGCATTCTTTGCAGCTTCTGTTCCTCCACTCTCCTTTTCTCCTCTTCTTCTCTGGCCTTGGCCATTTGTTCAAACCGAGCACGCATATCCACTTTCTGCCTGAAGGGGGAGTCATCTGATTTCACTGCGTCTGTTTTTGTCCCCTCATCCTCCTGAAGAAAAGCATCGCCTTTATTTAATATGTGACACAAAGTAATCCTCAATGGTAATTTAATGTAACATTGTATGTAAAATATTCCCTGAGGTATAGATGTAGTAATTGGGAAATATATCCCATCATACCTGCTGGAACCTCTCGGTCTCTCTCTCTTTTATTTCCTCATCCACGGCCTTTCTCCTTGCTCTCTCTTCCTCAACCTTTTTCTGTATTTCCTCATCAGTCAATTGTTTGATCTTCTCAAACTTAGACTTGAGGTTTTTGGCCTGGATGGAGCCTGTCCTCTTCAGCTTGCTCAGCTCCTCATATTCTTTACTCATTGTATCAGAACTCTCATTGACGTAATCCTGGGAAGAGAAACCGACTCAATCACTGGCGCTGCAATGCATACTGGCGGTTGACTGTGTTTCTTGGAGAGACATCATGAAACATTTTAGATATAAGATAATATAGAAAGCATTTTAAGAAAAAGACTAGCCTCTCCCATCTCTTTCCTGAGTTGTTCAAACTCCTGCTTCTCCTGCTCCATTTTCTGTTTGCGCTCCTCCTCTTTGCGCCTCCTTTCAGCTTCCTCCTTCTGTTTCAGCAGCTCCTCAAAGTTGATTTCCAGTCTACCAGGATACAGGGCTTCCTGTGATTCGCTTTTGACCATACCGTCATCTTCATCTTGTACCTATCAGTACAGTGAATAAGACAGTTCAAGCAATATATCGGCTATGTTGCATATCATGTATCGTTACACTGAATTTGCACACTACATGTATACAGTGTATAAGAAACATCCACGTTGGGCAAACCCAATTAGGCACATTCTAATTAGACAGCAAAGGAAACCACAAAGCAGACTTTCAGAAAGTGTTTCCTTTTCTATAACTAATGGTTACAGGAACTTGGGTTGTGGGGATGGTGGGGATGGTCATCAAAAGCTGCTCATATTTTAAAAACCATGTTTACTCTGGAAAAATGACCAACTGGCTCAATGCAGGGTGATGCTCATGCAGTGTAAGCAGCTTGTTCATATGCATTTGCCTTCACATCAGAAAATGTAATTGTGCAGTAAGAGAAGTCAACCTAAATACAAAAACCTTCTTGCTCAATCTGTGGATAGCTTAAGCAGCATACTCATTCATTAGGCATCATTCATACAGTAGCAATCTCACCCACTCATAGCCTTGTTAGAGATATACTTACATTAAGTCCTTACAATATATGCAAATATGCATAACATTGTTATTTTATTTGTCGTTTAAATGTTAAAATGTCTTACTTCTCCATTTCCAATAGCAGTCAAAGATTTGTCCATATCCTGGGCTGGGTTCTTAAAAGAAATCATTTGGAAAACGAAATAGCATTGCAGGTGCAACATTTGAGCCCATCATAACAGTATCAATATAATACATTATGTTTAAATGTATACGAAATTGTTATACTTGAATATTGAAAATAGATTAATCCAATTAGAGTATTCAAATTAGAATATCAATGTGAATTCTATCATAATTGTTAATAGTTACTTTTCTGTTGACAGACACTGCTCTTGATATGTTCTCAGATGATATTAGTATTAAGCAGAGCGCAAAGCATTGCATGGCATTCAAAAAATTAAATTATATTTGCCAATTCTGGACTCAACATTAGAAAAAAGACAGACAAAATGTAAAGATAGACAGCATAACAGTCCAAGCATTTCAGTGTTTTCAAATGCCTCTTAATTGTCTCCTGCAAGTTAGTACTAAGCCACTTAGCGCAATGTTAACCGTATAGTACATGCAGTTATTTCCTGTCCTGGGCCATGTGCTACCCAGTCCTACCATGTTCTTGCGTGCTTCTGCAAAAAGCTTCTTCTCCTCCTCAAGCCTCTTCTTAGACTCCTCCTCTGCCTTCTTTTGCTCCTCTTCCCTTCTTTGGCGGCCCACTTCTTCAAAACTGACGCCCAGCTTCCCTGGCTTACTGCTGTCCAGGTTGAGCATTGCCAAAAACAACTCATCATCGTCGTCCACAAGCTGGACATAAAAAGATGAGTAGGGGTTAAAGCAGGGGCTTCGAATTGTTGAGTTGACTTATTGTGCATTACATTTGAGTGAGTTTCCTTTCTTTGTTGTAAAAGTTTTCATCCCAGATTTCATAGAGCCAGCACTAGTTAACTTTTTGGCCTGACAAAGTGTGTCTGTTTTCTTATGTTCTGGAATATTAGAACATTATTTGTTTCTGGGTTAAACAATGAATATGACATTGCACAAATGCACAGTTTCAGTCCAAATTGAACAGAAAAAGAAAACAGACTACACAGTAAAAATGTACATCTCGAAAGGGTAATCTGTTCAATAAATCGAGATCGTCTCACAAAAAAAGGAAGGAGACCCACCATGCTCTTTCTGGCCTCAGCAAAAGCTCTTCTCTCCTCCTGCATTCGTTTCCTGGCCTCGGCCTCTGCTTTCTTGCGTTCTCCCTCGACCCTCTGCTTCTCCAGCTCCTCAAAGCTCAGTCTCAGTCTCCCAGGCCGCACCTCATCCTTTTCTCCCTGAGCACCCTGGGGGTCCTCCTCATCATCCCCCTACAAACACACACGCACACACACGCACACGCACACACACACACACACACACACACACACACACACACAGACCTTTAGTTAAATGTAATCCCTGAAAGGTCAATCACAATATCTAAACATTAGTTTGACAACCTACTCCAAGGGCATTAGAGGCCCAATTAACTCAACTGTAGATGTAATTTATTTTATGTAATTTGTCATTAACATTTAATTTGAAACTATGTGTTACCATTTCCAGCTTGGCCTCCTCAAAGGCTTTTTTCTCGTCCTCTAGGCGACGTTTGGACTCTTCTTCTGCCCGCTTCTTTCTCTGCTCTTGTCTCTGCTTCTCTTTCTCCTCAAACGTTAGCTTCAGTCTGCCCGGGGTCACCTGCTCCTTCTCTGAAGGTTTGTTTTCGTCATCATCCTTCGAATTAACATAATATAAAAAAACACATCACTACTCTATTTCATAAAACCATGGATCACCGAATCAAAATCGATCAAATTACCAAATTACCGAATCATGAAACAGCCAAAATCTTAATATGAAATTGTATACATTTATGGGATAGTGGGCCAAAGTGTTGAACAATATATCTACTCACCGAGGGAACTAAAGAGCGCCGCTTAGCCTCCCGGAAGGAGCGTCTATTCTCATCATAGCGTCTCTTTTTCTCCTCCTCCGTCCTCTTCCGCAGGTCTTCCTCACGGTTTTTTTCCAAGTCCTCAAAGTTCATCTTGATCTTTCCTGGGGGACGCGAAGGCTTTGCTGGCACCACCCGCACTAGAATGGTATCGTCCCCCTCCTGGAAAGCATTTAAAAATAACGCTAATTTGTTTATCTACATTGAATAAGTTTAGTATGAGATATCAGTTGTTCCACGGGACATGGTAAAGTATAGTACACAAAACAAATCATATTTAAGTCACCCACAGACTGAAGATAAGATTTTAGAGGGAGGACATTCTTGTGGCCTAATGGCCTCTATTTGCAGTGGGTCAGTCAATGAGTGTAAGTTCAAGATAGGGCCGTCTAATTCAGTCATAGAGAGGAGGGGGGACAGGACTAATATAGTCAGTAAAGAGTGTGGGAAAACAGTTGCCAGTCACATACTTGTCTACACCTGGTAGTGTCGGTGGCTCTGCGAGCGACCGTTGTAATGACGTTGGCCTAATTGTTTCTAGATCAATCAGCCTGTGTCTCTTCAGAATTAAGAAATCTCCATGATGGGTCTTAATCTACTACAGCAGGTCGGTCTAAATGTGTTTAACTCCAAGATTTAAGTAAATTAAACATGTCAGACACAATGGATTTGAGTCGTTCGGAACATTGATATGCATCTTATGGGATTCTGAATGCTATTGATAGCCTGAAAGAAACAATATCCCAATACAGGATTTACCATTGACATCTGACCTTGATTGGATTTAAATCAAGAGAATAAATAAATAAATAAATAAAAACTGACATGCCACATTTTACCAAGTAGCAATCATCAGAAAGTTAATAACAGATTAATGTTGTGTAATTGTATGTTTAACTGCCATGGATTGTTTACCTGGAGCAACTTCATTGCATAATGTGAAAATGTGGCAATGGTGTGACTGATACTGTTTCATAGGCTAGATATGTCACACCTAGCCTTAAAAATAAGATTCTACCATTTAGAAAACATAGCCTGGGTTTATGAATAATGTAAATTATTATTGGTACAGAACCCGATATTGTGATTCCTCTTTTACCTAAATTTGACACACGCTGTCAGTCTAAAAGCTACTCTTGTGCTAGTGTTGTCACAAACAACTCCATCTGCTTTAAAACCAGACTCCACCAACTGTTAGGCTTTTGAATGGCACTTAAAATAACTAGCCCAAGTGGCAGCTGAGGATTACCTGAATGATTACAGATACATGGAAGCCATTCCATCCCTGACGGCAGTGGCTGAACAATCTATATCCTAACTATCCCCACCTCTCATGGACAACAAAGACCAAGAAATTGACCTCGAACACACAAACAAACACCCAACCACACACCAAAAAAATAAACACACAATTAAACAGACAGAAACACTGAGAGCCTTAGCTTACCTCTGCCGCTTTCTTGGCCAGTTCTTTTTGAATTTTCTGTTTTTCCATGATATCCTGGGCAGCCCGCTTCTTCCTCTCTCCTTCCATCCTCTTCCTTTCTTCACCCTGTCTCTGCTTCTCCATTTCGGCAAATTTCCCCTTCACACTGCCTGAGGACCCCACATACACAAGAGACCATAGCGCAACATAAGTCTCCTTTCTCAGTTCACCTTGAGAGCCCTCCTGTTTGCCCCACCCGTCCCCGTCCCCGTCCCCCGCCCGTCCCCCCGCCCGTCCTCCCCTGTCCTCCCCCTCCCACTGTCTATCAACATGTCCTACCTGTAATCTTGGGGACGTAGGATTTTTCTACCTTGGCCGGCTTCACCTCTTCCTCATCGCTAGAGGCGAGCAGTTCTTTTATCTGACATGGATAAGACAAGACAAGAGAGTGTGGTGAGATAACAGTTTAGCAGGGGATCATCTGCTTTGCCTTGGTCGCTACCCCTGGAGCCATGCTGGTCCCAGCAGGAGCATTGGCCTAATCCCAGCTAATAGCTGGCTCATGTGACTTGATGGCGGGCTTGTGATTGGATCATGCTGTCGTGATCAAGGGGGAGGTCAGTATGGTGGTGTCCGAAACCCGCAGAGTTCCACTATACAGCTCTGTACGGGCAGGCTGGTCACTCTCTATGTGTATCACTGCTAATCCTTTCACGTCACACTGGGTTTGTTTGAACATTGTCTCTCCTATACCGCATGTCATTAGGGAAAGCATGTGTAATGAATTAGTGTGGCTTGTAACACACTTTAATGATAAATAAGAAGAACATTTTGAATATCATCATACATTTGAAATGCTGTCATTGTGAAGAGGGTCAATTGTGATGGAGGAACGCGTGTAGTTCAGTCAGTCAACGTCAACACACTACTAGCAGAGTTGTCTCTCGATCATCATGCCCCATCATGCCATGCAGTTCACGGCCGGGTTAGTGAAGGTAAGGTGTCTTTGAACCTCTTGCTTCCTACGGTTCCACTCTCTCTCCTTGATGTACTGCTCCTTCCTCTTCTGCTGCTCATCCTGACCCCTCTTCCTGTTGCGCTCCTCCCTTGCCTTCTGCATGGCCTCAAACTTGTTCTTTACGGCACCCTTATTTACATCCTTTGGCACATAACTCCTGGCCACTGGTTTCTTGCTGCTAAGGAGTCTCTAAAGGAATAGAATTTGATGGACACATGAATATGACAATTATTTATGTGTATAATTATATTAACAGCAGCACTCAGAGATTGACCAGCCTCACCTCTTGTTTAAATGCCACCTCAGAAAGGCTAAGTGATGCGTCATCTATTCCTGCTTCTTTGTCTTTATCATCTTTCATGTCACTTTGTTCCTCATCTTTCTCGTCATCATTTGTGTCGTTGTTAGTTTTCACACCGTTCACTGTGTGTTTCTCCTCACGTTGACCATTGACTTTGTCGTCCTCGTCGTGCTCCACGCCATTCATCTCATGCTCATCTCGTTCTTCATGTGCTTCATCTGTTGCACTCTGAGGCTTTTCGTCTTGGTCACGGCCTTCGTCCTCACTGCCGCTTAGGTAGGTCTCCTCGTTGTCACTGTCCACGTTGGTGGAGTTCTCCTTATCATGTTTGTGTCCCACATCATCTTCTTCGTGAGCCGTGACGTTCACATCATGCTCCTGATTGTCACTCGTGTCGTGTGCCACGTCAACCATCTGTGCCACCTCAGTCATGTTTGCGCCACAATGACAAGTTGACTGTCACACCCAGTTAAAATTTCTGTCTGCAAATGAATGGAACACATATGTCAATCTGTTATCATATGGTTCCTTTTTTTGGGGTGAGAGCTTTAATAAAGCATCAGACTCACTGGTTAGAACAAAAAAAAAACAAAGTTTAATTCATGTAGCAATCATGACACGATTTATGAGTGTTTGTGTGTATGTATACGTATAGATGTTTGTGTTAAAGGGTTATAGGTTCTGTATCTGGAGAAGGCCTGGGTGTTTGGGGGAAGAGGAGTGGATCTCCCCCAGACACAGACACACAATGCAGGCCTACGGCACTCTAATTATAGGGCACTTGTGTGTCCAGGGCATGTGATCATGGCTATTTCTGATAGGTGATATGCAGTTGGACAGGGTTAGAATTGGCACCCAAATGTCGCCCCGAAGACCCTTGATAAAATGGCCAGACTTAGTATCAGACAATCTGATGAGCAATAGATGTTTGGAACATTAGTCACAAGTAAAATGGTTGCTGTTTATTTGTTTATCAGTGTTTAGAAATACCTAATCTATTCAGGCTTTGTTAATATACATTTAGAAAGTGGTTCACTCACTCTCTACTTACTATAAACGGTTTTCGGCTGCAGTGCGCATGAGTAAATAACTTTATTATAATACCATACTTAGTTGATAGACCGTGTGGAATATCATCTGTATGGTGAACATACCACCTATTGTATTTGTCCCTTGGAGTTACTTTATTACATGTTTTGAATACTATGTTGAACTCTTGGCCTAAGAATCAGTCAGACAAGAAACTCCCAGGATTATTATTGTATTATGTACAAGCACACTCTCAAGATGTGACTGTCATACACTTAAGAGCAGTGGTTTATTGTCATCAAATCACACTCAAATTATAGTAATTCTGAATCAAGCTAAAAGTTTTTTGTTTTTTTTCATATTTACATCATCTGTAATTTTATTTTGTCAACCTTTTATAACATTTATGGCAATTTGATAAGTGGTAGACAACGTTTTTAGTATAATCATTTCAATATTAATAGTTACTGTAAACTACACATTATTTTATTTATTTTACATGATATATTGTACTTGTAAAACATAATTGCTATATTCATATTAATACTACTTTGCTTGATTGAAATGTATGCAATACTATTTCTTCAATAACTGGAACTGCCATATCATCTTTTAACCTATAAATTTAGTTCTGGCAAGTGAATACCTATTTATGGTTTACAAATTACTCAGCTGGCAAAAGATATCATGGCAATGTAGGCCAACCTCATGGCCTGCGAATATGTGACGTGCACCAGCAATACCTAATACTTTTTGAGATACGATGTTTGACTTTTTTAAGCATTTAAACTCTCATAGCAATCCAATAGTAGGGGAAAATTACAAAACTCTTTTTTTTTGGTGCCATAAATTGTATTTTTCTTACTGAGCAGAGGCATATTGTAATTATAGGGCAAAACCTAACCATTCTTAGTTTATGTGTGGTCTACTTTATACATTTTTAATGTCAATGTATTTTCAATGTAATTTAAGCTAAAACGGCCTCACTCCACAAACACACATAATAATAGGCTTTAAAATATACCGTTCAGTATGAAGTCCACCGGAATATTTTCATAAGATCTTTGGAAATAGCCCAACAGAGATAGAAAGGTTGAACAATCGAGAATCCAAGAAAGTCACGGAGATGCGTCCACTCTGTCTACCGTCCGACGACTCAAAGTCGAGTGGGTGAAGTTACGTATCGGTGAGCAGTTTCCATAAAAGTATCGTTACTTCTGCCGCCTACCGCATTCCGCGCGAGCCAACGGCAGGTTCAGCTGTTGCCTCCATCGCCTCACACGCATGGTCCCTTCCATATCATCCGGTTATTACTTTAGTCTTTGATATTACATTATCACCAACATATGAATAACAAACGTGGTTTGACAAACGTTTTATGGACAATTTTCAGAGCCAATAGTAATAATAATATGCCAGTTGGTAACTTTGATTGCGTGTTGCTTTGCAACACATCACTTCCTCCAGGCCCCACTTTAGGTCAGAGCCACATCACGCCATGAACTATCCCACTTCACGCAATCAATGCAATCAATTTAAACGTATGCCAAACCCCTTAGGCTATATTTATATTTAGGCTTATACCTGGGCAGGTATAGGGACAAGACTATATTCTAAATATAATATATCAGAAAATTGTTCTCTGTGTGGTAAGGTATGTAAATAGAAACCTGGATTCAGACACATATGAGTCAGCTTGTCTCAGCTTTGTCAATGGTTCTGTGCACAGCTGCTGACCAACTGACCACCTCCTCAAATGGGGCTTTACTGGCTCTTAAATTGCAAGGAGTAATCGGCACTGTTGTGAATAACAACAATTGCTTATAGCATAAACAGGGGCTTTGAAGATCTTCAATTTACCATTTAGACAGAGTCAATCACCAATTGCTTTGGAATGTGCCTTCAAAATCAAAAACTATTAAATTGATTACACGTCATACATTGCGTGTTGAACAAATAGTTTATAAGGAGATAATGAAGGTACTTACTATCTGAATACAGTCAAATACGTTTGTCTAATTGCCTCATCATGTACATGGCTGATGGTGAGTGGACAAGACTTGGGAAAACCCCCCATCATGCAAGCCAAACCTGCAGCTAAGCTAATGCTTGCAACTGAAAACTGATACCCAGACCAACATGCATATTCCACTTCTATCGGTCACTGAAAACATTATTTATTCAATACCTATATCGAAAAGATGAAGCGACGAATAGTGATAGTCACTTTCATAAATGTGAAGAGGATACACCAGGCAAATGTGGTTATGTGTTTACTAAATACTGCTGTTTACAGAGTAAAAATGTCATCTGAGGACTTTTGGTAAACAAATGTTGGCGTCAAAATAACCTGAGTCAGTGGTCAGTAAGTATTCTTTTCACCTTCACTTATTTCAGTTCACTTCCCTTGAGCAATTTCTAAAGGGGGTAAAGTCAGTCAGTTTCTTGAAATTCAAAGCCGAGGAAAAGGGTCCTCTTCTATCCAGAGACCTGCCGGCTATTGGGGACAACAAGGGGACTGCCTTAAATAGCCATCACAGCTGTGGAGACCAGTCAACGGTTTGGAGACCGACAGCTAAAGCCAGAGTCAGGCTGTGCCTAGAATTCAGCTGCTGCAGCTCAGCCCTGTCCCCCCTAATACGCCTCAGAATGGTACAGTCTTTGACAGGGTCCACACACACCTCTTTTTAGCTAGATGTTGGAATGGTTCATCTGAATATGAATACGAATCTGAATCTGAATATGTAATATGAATCTGAATCAGGGACAACATGTTGTTTTCTATAAAGTGTTATTTTGCTTTTATACACAATATATCTATACATGTACATACAGCTTATAAATGCAACACTGTTGTCTGTCTGCACAAGAATGGTGCCCCTGCTTTTTGAAAACTATACTGCCTTAAATGGTTTGCTTGCATGTTACAAGCTGACAGTTGTAGAGTACTCAAGATGTAAGTTACCTATGACTAGACAGACCTATTGAGTGACTATAACTCAAGATTTATATTCTGACCACCTTTAGGATCATCCCCACCAGTGACCTGCTATGACCCCCTTTACTTCCCACAATGCACCATGCCCTTCAAACACCATATTCAGGTGTTAAGATATACTTACTTTACTTCTCCATAACAGAACTACATAACCAGCTGACAAAACTACAACATCCAAGTGGTCTTAGTCATAAGATCCCAGCTGGGAATGAAACAGCTGTTTTGATGGTTCAACAAGAGTGAGCAGGGGACAAACAATGGCAACAATCTTTGCATTTGGATTATAGTGACTATTTTAGTATTTTAAACCCAGATGAAAAACTGGCTTAGTTGCCCATTTTTTTCTAGGTCTGTCCAAAATGTTGACTTTACGTGCACAATCGCTTTACTTACATTTAGAATCAAATCCAAACGGTCACCCAAGAAAAAATATACCAGGTTTCTCTACATTTACTTACAGCCACATAATGTCACTGCTATCAACTAACAGGCACTGGCTATATTAAGACAATTCTGTCTGGCTCGGTGCCCAAGAATTTAGTGAAACAGTTGGCTTATCAATTACGAGTAACTTTTTCATGATTTGGTTGGTGTTGGAAATTGGTGACTCATGCTACACATAATATCGTCAATGTAAAACCAATGCATGTGTAATTTAACCAGTTATTCCACAGATATGGATATAAAATAACTGTGGCAAAATACTCCAACTATGTTTTCAGTTTAGATATTCCCTGTTGCACATTCATATTGTTTGTGTACAGGTTTCTTTGAGTCATTACAGTTAAAAAGTATCAGTCACACAGCCCTAACGTCAATACAGACCTTAAAGACAGGTATATATTTTGTTACCCTGCACTCAGCACTGTTCAATCTTGTTGCTTCTACAGGTGCACATGGTTTTAATATCAACCTTCAACGCCCTCTAGTGGGTGTCATGAGATACTGTTCTAAAAACTTGAACTGTGGAATTGAGGGTGGCATGAGGGTCATCAAAAATAACTAGCCACATCGTTAAAGGTATTAAATTATATTTATTTAATCACCATATGACTATTTTTGTTTTGTGTTTATTTAAAGATGAACTGTAGACAGAAATAGGTTTGGAAAAAAAATACACTCAAATTTATCCATAGTGCCATGTTGTAGCAATTCCATTCATCTCATTCATATCTGTGCAAATATATGCCTCTTTCATGACTTGCGGACTGCACCCTTTGTGGTCAGACAAAAA